>WOVY01014014.1:0-22500 GCA_013436015.1 Rhipicephalus annulatus
TATATATATATATATATATATATATATAACACTTAGTTGATATTATTGTAAGCTCACATAATTGTTCCACATCGTAGTTTTTCTATACTGGTACTTTCGCCTACATTTCGCCAACAAAAAAAAGAAGCTATACGCGTGATGAATACTGCAACACCTCAGCGAGTAATAACACCATTATGACGTAGTACGACTATAGTCCATAACGTAGAAAGCCGTTCGGCGACATCTCTGCGTGGGCTTGTCGAAAACAAACGTTCTACACCGCCTACGCATCCCTGTCGCTACACTGTTGTCAACTTTCGTCCGACGTGCGTCAATTTCCGGTCCACGAGCTCATTAACGGCAAGTAATTATTGCTGCGGCGCAGTCTTCGCTCGCGCAGGTCCTAATTTGACGAAGCAGACTACTTAGTCGAGGTCCTCCGTGTCCTACCCACACATCGGTTCACGCTTTCTACTGCAGCCTCGCCGCTAATTTTCACCCATTCACAAACAGTAGTGTAGCGCCCTCGTTCGGGCGGCTTACAGCAGTGCATTAACTCCGAGTGGAGACCCTTGTCGTTTTACTCTCGGAAGCTACTTCCTGCTGAGACCCGCTACAGCGTTTTTGGCCGGGAACTACTAGCCATCTACGCTGCAATACAGCACTTTCGGCATTTCCTGGAAGGATGCTCGTTTTACGTGCTGACTGACCATAAGCCACTGGCGTATGTTTTCCGCACTAACTCATCCAAGTACGTGCCCCGTGAAACTCCGCCATCTGGCTTATATATCGGAGTTCACGACTGACATCCGCACGTGAAGGAGAGTGACAACACCGCCGCAGATGCCCTTTCTCGTAAGCCGCGGTTGACTCTCCACCGCCAACCATCGACTGGGCCTCATTCTCCTCGGCACAGCAGGATGATAGAGAACTTGCGCGCTTTTTCGGGGAGAACCCCCGTTCTCTCCGACTACGCCTGGTGCCTCATCCATTATCATCTGAGCGCTTGTGGTGCGATGTCTCAGCTGACCTTCCCCGCCCTTCGTTCCCGCTTCATTACGACGAACCGTTTTCCATTCCTTACACGACATCTGTCACCCTGGCATTAGGGCTACTCAGCGTCTTCTTACCAGCGCTATGTCTGGCCCGAATCAACGGTGATGTGCGCGCTTGGACGCGCATGTGCCTGCCCTGCCAGATGACAAAGGTCTCCCGTCATACTACGCGCCGCCCCAACTTTCCTTCCACCGGCCGTCGTTCGACCATGTTCATCTAGACATTGTGGGCCCTCTACCAGTGTCTCAGGGGTACCGTTATATATTGACCATGGTCGATCGCTCACACGCTGGCCAGAGGCTGTTCCAATTCAAGATATCACAGCCGAGACAGTTGCCCGCGTTTTCATTTCTACGTGGGTATCCCGTTTTGGCTGTCCTGGCACCGTGACAACAGGACCGTGGACGTCAGTTTGAGTCCTCGCTGTTTACTTGCCTTAATCGCATCCTCGGAGCCAGACATTGCCGTACCACGGCTTATCATCCCTGCGCCAACGGCATGGTGGAACGCCTTCACCGACAACTGAAGACCGCCTTGACTACCCGCCTCAATAGAGCAACCTGGGTTGATGCCTTGCCACTGGTGCTCGTAGGTTTACGAGCTGTCATCCGGCAGACCTGCAGTGCTCAACAGCAGAGCTGGTGTATGGCACTTCTCTACGGCTTCCGGGAGACTTCTTCACGTCGACGAAGCTACCAGACCAGCCACAGCAATTCCTACAACGCCTCCTCGACTGCGTTCAAGACCTCCGCCCACTCCACCCAGACCTTCCGAACACAAGACCATATTGTCACCCTGATCTGGCCACTGCAACACATGTTTTCGTGCGCCACGACGCGGTCAGACCACCTTTGACACCAGCCTACGACGGACCATCCGCGTCCTTCACCGCAACCCCAAAAAGGCCCACTCTACTTCAGAACGGCCGTGAAGAACAGTCAGCTTGGACCGACTCAAGCCGGCGTACCTGGAACCGCCCTAGAAAGCCTCTCATCTACGACTGATCTTCCGTGCAACACCACAAACGGCATGTCAGATTTCGACTTCCAGTCTAACACGGGGGGCCCTGTAGCGCCCTCGTTCGGGCGGCGCGCAAAACGGAGAGCGCGCGATGGCGAGAGAAGAAAATAAAGAAGGCGCTAGGCCGTGGCACGTGAAGCACGGCTCGCGTCCTGGCTGGCATCGGTTATCGTTCAGGCGTCTCTTTCTTCGCTCCTGTTAGCATAAGCCTACAGTAGCAAAATCGATAATCACAACGTAAAAAAATTTCCGCTGACTAATTATACGCTATAGCTTCTCTGCGAGAAGCGACTTGCTTTGGAAGAAGGCTTCTTCCTGTTTCTCGCCCGAGACGGCGCGCTAAGTGGCTCATCGGCGGATTCCGAGAAATTACGCTTGCAAAACCGCCAATTTCCGAACTGCGCGCGAGGCTTTTTCATCGACTGTCGCTAACTCTTGTGAAGATTCGGTAGCTCTCGCTCTTCCTTCTTTTTTTTCTTGCACGAACATGGACTACCAACGAAGAACGAGTCAATCGGGCTGCTATTAGGCGAGCGTCCTAAGGAAATTCCTCATTTCGTCCTGCACTTGAGCACTAAAAATGTCACACGTGCTTCATCACCGCCATCAACTGTTAGTAAATACACTGAGCAAATGAAGATAGCGAAGGAGCGTGTAGTGTAAGAAGGTAGGCAGCGACACGTATGGTGCTGAGCGGCAGATGTACCCAAAAAGCCTACACGTGGATCAGAGACTATATAGCCACAAATTTCGAGAAAAAAAAAGGGGGGGGGGGGGTTGAAAAACGCTTATGCATGTTGTTCGCGCGTGCGTTTGTGTTTGCAAGTGCGCGTGTTTATATGCGCATGCACAACTGCAATATCTCTTGGGCAATGGGGAAGGGTTGAACCGTGCACCCCACTTCCTGACTACGCCAGTGACGTACGTCCAAGGCATCGAACTGATTGATTGATTTGTGGGGTTTAACGTCCCAAAACCACCATATGATATGAGAGACGCCGTAGTGGAGGGTCGGAAATTTTGACCACCTGGGGTTCTTTAACGTGCACCCAATCTGAGTACACGGGCCTACAACATTTCCGCCTCCATCGGAAATGCAGCCGCCACAGCCGGGATTCGAACCCGCGACCTGCGGGTCAGCAGCCGAGTACCTTAGCCACTAGACCACCGTGTGCGGGGCCAAGGCATCGAACTATAGATTCGAGCGAGCTAAGATTGTAGCGTTGCGAGTCCAGAATAGGAATAATTTCAGCCGCAGAGAAGACAATATGCATTTTGTCTGGCTTATGCTAAATTTTGCACACGCTACAATTCAAACTTTAATCAACGTTGACGAAGGCTGCGGCACGTGTAAGCCAGTATTTTTTGCTGTTTTTGTTTTGCATGCGCATGCCAGAAGCCTTGTTGCTCTTGTTCACTCGTAAACTGCGGCGCACCTTTTCTGTGTGAAACTGACCGAAAATCGAGTTGATAGAAATTAATGTACAACTTAAGAATAGGGCATTTGTATAGTATAAAATGTAGACTTTATTTGCCTATCCGGTTGCAAAGAGTCATCGCGGCCGGGTTCCGAGCGCATAAGCGTGTGGGGATGTATAACCGTTATACATTGCTATCAGAGTGAAAAGAGGAACCTTCATCAATACATATAGTTAATTAGTTGCGTGGATGTATAAGTAAGCATGACATCATTCTATTGTCCTTTGTGCTTGCCGTACTGAAGGGCAGCAGCTCGGACGCTCGTCGGGCCGACCTCCCAGCTTTTCCTCTTGTTTGTTCTATCTCTTCATTAGTCAATGAAAATGCTTCTCACTGAGGTGTTTATTGGTTGCACGTAAAGGTAAGAACCTCTTGCGCTCATAGAAAATTCCTTTACGCTGATATGATTCGTATGGGAGCAAATCCAAGCCAATTACGATGCTTAGCTTATTAGAGGACGACCGGTCTATGGCAAGGTACAGACTCACGAACAGAAAGTCCTGTTAATCGGGCACCATACCTGCTAAAGGACAGAAAATTCCCGCGGCATCTCAAACAGTGCGTGTACTTCGGAAACGCCTTTCTTCGCTTTCTCAAGGAGGCATGCCTAAAACTCATCAATACAGGGTAGAACGCCAGAAATGATATAATTGCTGAGGTTTCAAATCCTCAGGAGCAAGAGAGAGAAGAATATAGAAAAGGTAGGATGTTAACTAGGCTACGTCCAGTTTGCTGCCCTCCGCATGGGGAGGGGTATATGGAAAGAGAAAGAGAAAAAGGAGACACAATGCACACCCCAAAAAACGCAGTGCAGGGTTTCGCTGGCCGTCGCTCAGTGATGTTTCCTTCAAGTATGGTGCACGGGGGCTCGTGTGGCTTTCTGCGCTGATGCACTGTGAGACCATGCTCGCAAGATCGTTTCTAAAACCATAATATGATTATGAGAAACGCCGCAGTCGAGGGCTCCGAAAATTTAACCACCTGGGGTTTGTTAACATGCATCTGTTGTTCTATAATCTAAGCGCACGGGCATTTGGCATTTTTCCTCCATCGAAATGCACCCAAAGCAGTCGCGTGATTCGATCCTGCGACCTTCGGGTCAAGTCAAATCAAGGTTATTTTCATCTAATCAATAAAATCAAATCAAGCGACTCAGTAGAGCCCCATAACCGCTATACCACGACGATAGTTATAGCGCGAGAACAAAATGACGACACAGGGACAAGGACACGAGGACACGAGCATTATATAGGAAAGCGCTCGTGTCCTTTGAGTCCTTCTTGTCTCTGTGTCGTCGTTTTGTTCTCGCGCTATAACTATCGCCATGCCATACCAACTAGCCCAAGCTTGCCGCACTTCTACGCCATACCACAGCGGCGGGTGGAGGGTAACCGATTACCCTTTTGACAACACGTGCTAAGGAGAGGGAAGTGGTGTCGATACGACACAGCCTAACGTGTCATTAGCGGTTCCAGCTCTGCGGACACGCATGACCAGCCTGTCCAAGCGTGAGACAGCGGAGTTTGCCACGGTCCAGCCCCCCCCCCCCCCCCTTTTTTTTCTGCAACAGGCGAAGCAGCTGGGGCAAGGATTTCTGCTCTTGCAGTGTGATTGTCTATGGGGGCACCTGACGGGAAAATGAGCGCGGTATATACGGTCGGCGTGGCTTCCGACCGGGGAAAATAGGCGCTCGCCGCTACCTGACCGGAACGCAGGTGTGCAGTCTTGGATGCCCAGCCAGAGCCAGGAAGTCATCCGCGAGAAGCAATTTCCGCTAGGCCCGCCGATTTCGTCGGCGGCGCATGCCACGCTGCAGCACCGACCACACACCGATGCCGCCGCGAAGGGAAAAGGGGTCCGACGCGTGCGTCGAATCCACTCGAGGAAACTGCGATGACTGGCGATGTATCGACCGAGTTTTAGTTTCCAGCAGCGTGCTCCACTGGCCGCTTTTGACCGGGCACTTGCGCTGGCGTAAAGTATTTGACTGTGTGTCCAGCAGACCAATACTTCGGTATATACCTAACTATCTGAACAGAAATTTCCCCACGCCAATACTCATAGTGTGTGTATTTTCTATTTTAACATTTTTTTAAAACTTTACTTTTTCGCCTCACTCTCTCTTGCCATAATTTTCTCCCCACTCCGCTTCACAGAGTAGCAACTCATCGACTAGACTAATATACGCAGGGTAAATTCCCTTCCTATCAATAGAGGGCTATGCCCCTATATACTTCTCTCTCTATAGAGGCCACCTGTGAGGCGCAGGAAGGCGTATTTCCGCTCGGAGCGATAATTTTTCCGGAAGGTACGCTAATGGTACGCATAATCACACGAATATTCGCAATCTGGATGCGCCTGTTCTAATTGACACCGTGTAAATACAGTGAAATTGAACATTTTCAGAACTGTCCACATAAGGTTCCACATTTCAAACCAAGAAACAGGCCAATGAGAATAAATTGACGAATAAATATCGCAGTTTTAAGTCGTAGAAAAAGAAAGGAAAACACGTTAAAATTACGAGAAACGCCGTAATCGACAGCTCCGGAAATTTCGACCTCCTCCTGGCGTTCTTTTATAACATACACACAAATCGAAGTATACTGGTGTATACTCCGCCTTCATCGTAATGCGGTCACCGAGGCCTGGATTCGATCCAGTGACCTGTGGCTTCTCACTCGAGCACTATGTCCATTAGAACACCTTGGCAGGTCAAATGAATGAATGAATGAATGAATGAATGAATGAATGAATGAATGAATGAATGAATGAGAGCAGGAGACGAGCAAACCACGACTTTGTACATTTGTTGAACCGTGTCCCCAGTGCACATTAACGTAGTGTGCTCTATTGTACCACTACGTCTCAACAGTGTATCTTTTATGCATGGGGTCGAACAAACGGAAAAGAGAAGACCGATAGACATTAAAGAAAAAAGTAATGCAGTTGTAGCTAAGTAACTAAAGCACTGAGCGCTGCCCCGTTTTCGTGAGCACGCAAGTGCGATGCCGGGCGACGTGCTGAACGCAACTTCGGCACAATATTGCGGTCGGCGCACTTACAAACAAGAACAAATACGTCTCAAGGCCACCCTCGGCCGGTGGGTGACGTGCGTAGCATACTACATCTACAGGAAGTTTACTAATATGAGAGGCACCATAATAAATTAAATCACGACACCGAACCGAAGCTGTGGTTAGCGCTATCTGGCTTTGCGAATGGTCAAACCGCGCTTGTTAGATTTGTGCGTGCAGAGACGAGCCTTGTATCGTGCAAACTATATGTACTGCCCCTACAACATGGCTAATGTGGTGTCGCTAAATTTGGATTGGAACGACATCTGTATTGAGAAAATTCTTGCCTATATACACAGTACCTATAGCCCCACCGCGGTGGTCTAGTGGCCAAGGTACTACGCTGCTGACCCACAGGTCGCGGGATCGAATCCCGGTTGCGGCGGCTGCATTTTCAATGTAGGCGGAAATGCTGTAGGCCCGTGTGCTCAGATTTGGGTGCACGTTAAAGAACCCCAGCTGGTAAAAATTTCCGGAGCCCTCCACTGCGGCGTCTCTCATAATCATATGGTGGTTTTGGGACGTTAAACCCCACAAATCAATCAAAACACAGCACCTATATAATTCATGACAATAATTCATTCATATTTAGCGTATAGCCACTTGCGCATTTTCGCTCTCATTGCACGTCTGCGCGCCCTCAATTACCCGTGAGAGCGCTGACCTGTATAGTGTGCGGGCGCCGCCAGCTGCATGTGGCTAAATAAAAAAATTGAGCAGAATGAATGAATAAAACTTTTATTGGCGTTAAATGTCAGGCCACTAACTCATTCTGCCGAGCGAGGTCGTCTTAATACTCTGTAAAGCGTTCGCAGCTTACTGCCGGCAAGTAAAGACATTTTACGCGCTAGAAGCAGTGCAATAATCTTCTTTTGCCGGCCGTAAGGAAAAACTACGGCAAGTTCTCAACCTTATTTACTAGCATAGTCATTTGGAATTCATTGCCTTTCGAATTGAATTCATCGCACAACATCCATATTTTCACTTCGCGCAGCAAGAAATGTTACGTTCAGGAATTAATCAACTCATCCGATTTGTGTAATTAACTGTTAGTAGCTCTCCACATTTCTGTGCTATTTTACTACTTCAATTTGCCTTTGTATAATTGATATTACTGATAATGAAACGTGTTGCATTTGTCACGTAGAGTTGTCCATTAATATTGTTTTTGTCATCACTTGCTTTTGACTATTTCCTTGTTATTTTTCAATAGTGAGTATTACCATTATGTTGTGCATTGATCGTATTTTTATTGTTAATCAAGCTTATTCATTATTACTCACAAGTACGTATACTATTGCTGTATTTTTTTGTAATTACCCCATCCATGTAGCCATAGGAGGTCCCCCTGTCAGTTTCTCTGAAACTTTGGGACCTCCTGCTGTAATAACGCTAACCATGTAACTCAACTGAACTATTTAATAAACTTGACTTGACTGTAGTATACGAGGGAGGTGTCAGGTCTTATATGCGCTATTATATGCTTTGTACACGCGAGTACACAAGGACACAGAGGGAAGAGGGATGAAGGAGGCTGACAAGTACCACCTATAGAGGGGCACAACGCCTCCCACTATTTCTCTAGGAGTGGGGATATAGCACGTCGTGCTATTTTAAGCTAGCGATGCCTTCGTCGCATTTTCGTCGACATCATTATCTCGTCTGCGGATATTAGCAACGTCTAATCAGAAAAAGAAGCTTGTGTCGTTTCACTGAAAGCCCGCCAGCCCAGCAATCAGAAGGCTTTCACGGGTTAATAAGTGGGGGTGGGTAAGTGAGTTAGTGGGTGAGTGAGTGAGTGACTGAGAACTTCATTTATCAAGGGGTGTTGGGTTAAGGGGAGGCTCAAGGCAATAAGAGGGAAAGCTAGCCGTGCACAGCTTTACGCATCGCTTTAGAAAGACAGTTCGAGGGAGCGCGCGAACCGCACAGGGACACGTTGAGTTTCACATGATTACGACACTTGTGCAGTGACGATAACACCAGTTCACTTTCAAGTGAATCAACCTGCGCAAAAAAGAATAATAAATGAATAGAGAGACAGCGTGCACGCATAGGTTGCGCATTTATTGCCATCAGGCCGTCTACTGAACGCAATGAAATTAATCCTCGTTTGGGAGATGAGATCATTAAATAGCTATATCAACGTTGAGGCTTATATGCGGACGACATTCCCATCCGCTTTTCACTAGTCCTAAGTGCTTGACAGCGTTACATTGTACACCTCTTAGCCTAATGGCAGTCTCGAAACAATCCCACTTCCATATTGGAGAGGGCCGACAGGCACTTCGTTCTTTGCCCGGTTGAGGTGAAGCATGTATGCGTACTTTCTGGCTGCTATAGGGACTTGGACGCAGTATTATACCAGAGCAGCGCGCAGTACAGCAATGGAACCGGGCGTCGCGCGGCGGCTGCATTCGTTTCGACAACAAGACGACCAGCACTGTTTGCCTGGAAATCCGAATGATTACAGGAGGGGGGGAGAGGGGGAGGCACCCAATCACGCGTCGAGGCTTGAAAGCGGTGACGGGATTACCGGCTTCAAAATCCCGAATCCCCTCGACCCGGGTGTTCGCGCCTCCGAGCTGAAACAAACGTGAGCTGAAACAAAAGGGCAGGGGACGACTGGGTCGCGCTACAGAAACGACGGGCAGTTCATGAGGCGTCGCAGATATATATCTGTGAAAATATATATACGCACACGACTACATACGGCAGCTTCGAGCATGGCCATTCGTCCCTGCGATCCCAAAGGAAAACAAATTATCGGGGTGTATGTAGGGTGTTTCGGCGGCGTTCCTATAATGCGAGGGGTGCAATCAAATTCGTACACACGCATAGCTTCTCTGCACTTTTTACAGGCTTAAGGATTCCTCCACGCCTGAGAAGAATATTACTGAGTCGCTCGCTGCAGTTCTGCTGATATACGCTCGTGGCGCCGGCTGCTTGCACGCAAAGTGTACGCCTGATTGTGCAAATGGTTTTTTGCGCCGCAGTGGGTGTGTGCAGTGAGCTCCGCAAAAAGTCTCTCGCTAACCCGCACAAGCGAGGCGGCCGACGCTGCTTTTGAGGCCGAGAAGAGGCGTGTAGTCGCGTGTCAGCGAGGAGTTTATCGCTTCACAGTAGACGCTGATTGATAGCTGCGTGACGCGAATGCTAGCGTAACTATACAATGAGGCGCTTAGCGGGCGCGAGATAATACCCGCGTTCTGGTCCGACTCGGGAGCGATGGCCTATAAGCGCGCCTGGTTAGGTTAATGTCGAGATAATACCTCTATGGGGGGGCATGAAGCGCTGGAACCTGACACGGCAGGCACGGTGTGCGTGCAAATCTATTAAGCCAAATTGCCGTCATTACAGGAACGTAAATGTCGCTTAAATGGCGTATTATTGATTTATTGTCAGGGAAAGCCAAGCAACCTTTAATCCTGGTGGTATACCTGTAGCACGCTGTTCGAAAACTGATTAACTAGCCTCTGCGATTGTCACTCATAACCTTAGACGTAATAGAGAGTCGGTTCTAACTTTGTTGTGTTCTGTTTTATACACAGCGTCCTCATTCGTACAGATGAAGACCTCGTTTGTTGCTACTACGAGTCTAATATGCGCTTAGGGTGCACTTTCAGGTGTAACTATTATTTATAGCTACCTTCTTATTCCCACAGGCGACGCCACCGCTGGCGTAGGAGCCAAAGCTGCTGCCGCAGCCTCGCATTAACATACGCATTCAAACGGCCCCTGTGTAAGTTACGTAAAGAAGAGTTGACGTTTGCTCGCACCAGACGCACTAATTAAGAACACGTTGACATCATCAAGCGACACATTCGTTGCACCTGCAGACTTAATTTGCGCTCGCTTGAGGCAACAACGTTGCCTACGCAGCAGCCGTCACGTCAACACGTGTTCGCGTACCAAGAACTGCGGAGCCGATTCGCACGTCTCGCCACGCTCAGCTGCCGCGGCACACGGAGCCTCTCTGTCGTCATTAAGACGGCTGTTTGCGCCGCTCGAAGGCGCAACCGTGTATGTGGGAGTTAAGGATTTCGGGTGCAGAACCATTGCGAGCGTACACGCGTCGACACACTGGAGGGCACTGCGAGCTGGAAGCAAGCAAACGTGTGGGCGGCACGTCGATGGCGGTACAGCTCCGCGCGGAGACGCCTACTTAGGTGTGTCGGCAATCGTTTCAAGCCTCCTTGGAGTGGCAATATGGGCAGCTGACTCGAGAAGGATTCGGCCAGGCTTTGAGAAAGCCAACAGGGCGCATCGGGAGCTCAGGAGGGGAAACGCTCTGAAGGGTATACGGGCTGAATGAGCATCCCCAGGGAGACCAGAAGAAAGGGGTGCGCCGGGGTTTTGTGCGCGATTGGCCGGGAGCCACGGAGGTTGGCGCCCTCGCGAGTTGCGACATCGCCTTCTTGAACCCGTACGTTGGGAAAGTGTGTGGGGAATCAGGCGCATCCATAAAGAAAAGAGCAGTAGAAGAACCAATGAGAGACGCGTCTTCTGCCGTGTTCCCATCCCGTACCGCCACGGTAACCATGCACTTAACTGCATCGTGTGTAATGGCCTCGTAAAGCCACGTGTGAGTGCGCTACATTTGTTCTTGTTGGTCCTTATACTGCTCTATGATCTTTCGCTAGTTACGGTTGAAGACGTGCAGGGGTCGGCAGCGTAAGGAGAATAGGGGAACATAGAAACAGGGCTACGCGTAGTGGAACGGGAATGCGCGCAAGTACACGTAGATGTGTTGCAAGACGTGCTGAATCGGAAGGATGAGCAGGTGTCTGGCCGCTCAAATATGTGGCGAAAAGAGCCCCGGGACCACGGGTGTAATGTCGTAACCTGACGCTCCCTATCTCGTTGATCGAATGAAAGTGCACAGGTTGCAACACGCGCAGACAACGTGATGGCGTCAGATTGAGACAGAGGGACGCGGGTGCAGACAAAAAGATGCAGGTGCAGCAGGTTTTGCCGGTGCTTGTTTTTTTTTAGCGAGACGCGAAGAAACTGAGTTGTTAAGCTCGTTTTTCCCCCTTCACTTTGATTTATTATACTAATAGTTGCCGTATCAAAGCTAAAATTAAAACTGGACAAGAAATGACAGAGGTAGAACAGCTCTCACCTGCGACAACTCGAAATCGCCGTCTTTCACCATGCTGCAGTAATGCGGTTTACATAGTTAGTTTAGGCCTCGTAGTAAACGAGCAAGCCCAAATTGAGCTGACATCAGACCCACAGGCTATAGAGCGGAAACGAAATATCGCGTTTTAGTGAGCCCTTTTTGTCCACTCGTCGATTGTACATTAATAATGTAACGACGTGCTCGACCTGACACTGAGGAAAGGTGTGTAAGCCACACGTTGCCGGGTAAAATCGCAGCAGGTGTAATTATACGTGTTTGCCTGCTCTTGTCCTGTGGTCTCACAACAGTTTTATCTTTTTCATTATTTTACACCCCAACCCCCCATTTTTTTTTAATTCTCAAGTACAAAGTAGCAAACAGGAGTCATTCTCTGACTAGCCTCCCCATATTTTTTTTGTCTTTATCTCTCTCTCTCTATCCACAATGTCAAGCATTCTTCATGCACACGGTCGCTTAACAAATCCATCTTTCTTTGCACTTAGGTCTTTTTTCGGCGAAAAATCGTCACGCAGCACATAATAGCCACACATGTTTTCATGAGCTGGGACAAAATTTGGTCAAGTACTCCATTGCCACAAATGTATCGACGAAACGTGCATATTTTCACGCGTACGTTGAATAAGTAGAAGCGCGAAAACTTGATAATTATTTAAGAACATATTATTCTTCCAAAGTTTATTCGTTCGCAGCGCTGTTTTGATTCAAAGCATGCCCAATGGCAAACATCAAACGCAATATAGTGAGGCACCGAGACCAGGTTGCCTGCAACAAATGCAGCAATGCCTTGATCAGAGTGTGCCGAGGTGGGGAATTCGGCGAAAATCCACTGCTTATACCGCAAAGAAACCCTTCACCAGCCTATAAGAACGAGAAAAAAGAAACCATAGAGCGAGCTTATGTATCACTTCGAGAGGAAGAAAAAAAGTCAGCCACGTTAACCTCAAAGGAAATGTCCCATAGCAGTATCAAATATATCTTTCCTTATAGTTTTACATGTGAGACGTTTACGCTTACCTCAGCTGTCTGAATACTTAAATAGTTATTTACCGCCACCATCCGGCGCCCATAAGGCTTTTTGCCCGATGGCCACAGGGACACATGCAGTATACGGAGACCGCATCGGGCACGTATAAATGCGATCGTAGCAACGGGCAATTCGACGTTTCTCCTCAATCCGTGCGTTTATTTCCATTTTGTTGTCGTTATTACGCAAGACGGTTTTACGCGGTTACATTGAGACGATACAATAAGCGGGCACGCGCCAGATAGAGAGTGGGATAGTATGGGCCAGCGGCAGAGCGGTATCCGGTGAATAGTTATAGATGGTAGGCTGGTTCCGTCCGAAACGATCGCAAAACGAGACAAAAAAAAAGAATACGTGCAGGCGAGGCCTGCTGTGACGCAGGAAGGACGCTGTTTACGGCTCTCGTTCGGCCAGGTATAATGCCGCGGCTGTAAACAGACCGAAAACGAAAGCAGAGGGTATAACGAAAAGAGAAGCATACGTAGCGGCCACGCGTTGGTCCTCTCGCCCGGCGTCCTCGTAACGGCCGACGAGGGACGGAGGACACGGGATAGGCGCGTCGTAAATACGCCAAGTGTCGGGGATGCCGGTATAGGGAAGGACAGTAGCCATAAAAGATCGAAGACAAAAGGAAAGGACGCATGGTTTCTCTCTCTTCCTTCTATCTCCCTCTCGATACGCACCCTCCTGCGTGCGTTAACGACGTGCTCCTTATAGCGTGCTTAAGCAGCCGGATGCTCGTGCATAATAAGCTCCGGGAGCGCAGTGACACTGTGGGGGATATGCGTCTAACCATCGTGTAGCCAGGGTTAAGCCTTGGACGCTCGGGTGTAGGTACGTACAGGTGAATATAAGATTCGATGGACGGTAGTGGATGATCGTAATGCAGAGTTGCAGTATACCTCTTCGGGACGAAGGCTCGTGAATGAGAGAGCACATATTTCGCTCATTTTCGTGGTGTCACTACGCTCTAGCCGCTAGTCTGGACCGAGCTCTTTGCAGGACTTTAAATGAACATAAAGGCACTGCTTAAAGGAATTCGGTGTTTGAGTCATCTAATGTCACACGCTCTATTCAAGGATCTTGCTAAAACGAGATATATGGATGTGTGATGTAAGAAAATATTAGTGAAACGCTCTGTAGGCTTTGATAGTTATGCAGTTAGCTGGCTGCCCTATTTCTCCTATATAGTGGAACCGAAGCATACTGTATCGCGTTTAAGTATCGTCATCGTCATCATGTCTACGCCCACAGCAGGACAAATGGCCTCACCTATGCTCCACCACTTTACAAGGTCCTGTGCTTGCTGCTGCCACTTTACACCCGCAAACTTCCTAATCTCATCTGCCCAGCTAATTTTTTTGTCTCTCCGTAACCAGCTTGCCTTCTCTTGGTGTCCATGGTCCGTGATCCTTAATGACTAGCGGTTGTCCTGCCTTCGCACTACGTGCGCTGCCCATGACCATTTCTTCTTCTTGATTTCAACTATGCTGTCCTTAACGCCCGTTCGTCCCCTGATAAACCCTGCTCTCTTCTTATGCCATATATGATTACACCTATAATTTTCCTTTCCATTGCTCGCTGCGTCGTCCTCAACTTAGGTTGTACGCTTTTTGTAAAACTTACAGGTTTCTGCTCCTTAGGTAAGTGCTCTAAGATACAGCTGTTATATACCTTCCTCTTGAGGCATAGCGGCAGTCTAGAATTCATTATTTATGATGTGAGAATGCTTGCCGAATTCGCTCCACCCTGTTCTTATTCTTCTAGTTACTGCAATCTCGTGGTTCGGCTCCGCGGTTACAACCTGTCCTAAGTGGACGTACCCTTGTACAACTTCAAGTGAACCTTTACATGTCTCGAAGCGCATTTCTCTTCCGAGATTGTTTTCTGCATTTCTTTCGTAATGTACAACAGCGCTTAAGTATAGGGCCACTTAACGAAAAATAATATAAATAATTGGAGACAATGAACGGACGTCTGCACCAAGGTAGGTCCGGATTCCGTGAGCTAGTCACTCGTAATATTTTCTGTCTGTGTCTGTGCATTTTACGCACAATGTCTCCATGAATTGAAATCACCCACGCAATCGAGAAGGTGAGCCTTTAAAACATTTGAAAAGAAACAAACGTGACCAGCCATACGTCTAGCAATAAAATACTCGTCTTCCAATCGTTTTACGCTTTCGATCTGAATTTTCATCAAAGTTTCACAATATTTAGGGGCATCATAAAATAATAAAAAAATCATAATCTCTAATAGTAAACTTAACTTGAAAAAAAGAAAAAAATTGTAAATCTGTTCATTAGGCATGTGTTATGCAAAAGCATGTCACAAAAAGAAAGAAAAAGAAACACTAGCCATCTATAACATTTTTTTTGAAGGAATTCGAAAAAGCACTTGCTTTTTATTTAACCGTTTAGATGTGGTAAAATAATGCAACGCGCTTTTTAGGTGAACCTGAACGATCTTGAGCACACCGTACAAAAATCAAGCCTTGAAAAACACCATATGTGAAACATGCTTCTTGCTACCTAATGGCAGTCTTTGGTCAAGTATGGCCCTTGTGCCAATAAAAACCACTTATCATCATTATCATCATCTTGCTGCTTAAGAATTAATGTGTTGTTCCTTGTTGTACAGTTCAAGGTAAGCTAATGCTGCCGGAGGAAATATCAGCACAACAAATTTATTTGATGGACAATAAAGAACGTATTAATACGTTCTATGTAGAGGTAGAGCACGAGGTGAGAGGTGGAAGAAGAGGGGATTCTGCGGGCGTCACGAAACAACGTAAAGAAAACGAGAACCGATGTTGAGCGTCGCGAGTTCAATAGCGTTGGCGTGCTAGGAATTTGTGTTGACACTGTGACCTTTGAAGACGAACAACAAGCCATAAATTCCTAACAAATTCTTTGCGAGTCGCTCGAACAGAGCACTAAATCAAATTACTATTAGAAATATTTCAAAGCTGCCTCAGACGAAGTAAAAGTCAGAAACGAATGCGCCTCGCTGGTTCCATTTCTTTTTGTTTTATTGGTTTCACAAAAATACAGATACGCGTGTAACTTCTTCAGTCACTTTATCTATGAAAATAAACGGTATTAAAAGCACTAAAGCATGCCATGAGCGTGTTCTAAGCTTCATCAACATGATACAAGTAATTAAGAGTATACGCAACAGTACCGCGCAGCGATTGCAACCACCTGCCCCTTTCGGGACGCTCCCATAACAGCCACGGACGTGACACACTTGCTCTGGTCGTGCCCGAACCTAGAGCAAGCGCGCCTTCGCCATCTTAGAACAACGGGTCACCGTCCCAGTCACCCTCCGGACTTACAACAGTGGATAAGAGGACCTTCCGACCGATCTTTGCTAAACTTCATACATGAGTGTAACTTGTTAACATGTTAACAAGTGATATGATTGTAACATATAACTGATTGTAACTTGTGACATGAGTGACATGATTGTAATTGAGTGACATGATTGTAATTGAGTGACATGATTGTAATTGAGTGACATGATTGGTTGTGACATGATTGTAACTTGTGACATGAGTGTAACTTGAACCTGTGCCATTTTTATCTATGCTTATTGTGTCAAAGGGCAGTCTTCTGAAAATATAAAAAAAGAATGATAGTGGTGTAAAGGTACTCATTTAGGGACGTACCTGGGTAGTTGTACAACATCGGCTAACCATTGCGCGAGGTATAGCTTATAGATAATTGAGTTCCCGTCGACACGACACTGACGTTATATGCTGAGATGAACGATGGTGAGCGCCATTTAACTAGTTATTTGCACGCATTAGGCACTTAAACGTAACTTTTAATGAGCTGTGGTGCGTTGCCACAGCCACGGACTTAAAAGCGAAGCTCCGTACACATACGTTCGACGCATATAGCTTGAGTCACTCATCCGGTTTTTGTAATGAAATAACTGGCATTAAAATCTGAGCTATAAAAGGACAAGCGTTGTCAAAATGACGACGAGACTTCACCGCAAATGTGGAACGCCGGTTGTGCGCGTAATAACGAAATGAAGTTGCGGACTTGAGCTTCAAAAAAAAAAAAGAAAATAAATGTGATGAGTATATACCTTTAATGCTACCTGCCCGAGCGACACAGACATGACGCGCATTACAAAAAATGCAGTGTTCTGCCGGGCACTGCTCTACATAAGTTCGTCAGCATGGGGAGAAGTTTACCTGCGCGGGTTTTCCCGTGCCACAGACCTCAATTTTACAAAATACCCTTTCGTACATAACTCAGCGAATGGCACGGATGTGTGCTGTAGACGACTTTTTAAGGAGCGTCTAAATGTGTTACGGGGAAGAGGGGCGACCGCTATGGACGAAGGAAAGGAATGATTTTTGGTGATACGCCTGTGTACGTCATCGCGGCAGAACTGGTCATTAAGCTGCGTTTCACACAAAAGGTTAATCACTTTTAAAATAGTCGTGACCCCGGTTAGACAGGCATGTTTACACATTCCTGCTGGTTCTTCATTGTTGTTCGGGGAAAGCGCTGACGTCCGGTGATATTGGGCCCCAACGACAATGCGCTTTGCTTGCCGGCATTTGCTGGGTAGCAAAGTGAGATTGTGGTTTAAAGCATTCGTTATATGACACTTATAGAACTGATAGTAGCTTTAAGTTCACTGCGCTGAGAGACTCGGAATGCCACATAGAACGCAGCAATATTTCCACATTTCATTCTCAAGTATAGTCATCACTGCTAGTGTGTATCGCTGCAACCTGATCTACCGTTCACCGGTCACAAGTTAGGCCCAATAAACAGTTTGATTTCGGACCTACAGTCTGCTCCCTGCATCCCCGTCACGACCCAGTACCAAACCTAAATGTCCCGAAAGGAATTTTTCGGATCGCTGTAATTATTACATTATTATTGTTCAAACAGCACCCGTGATGCATTACCAAAAGAGATTACAACGAGCTCTGATGGCAGCCGGTGCACCTGCAGCTTTATGGAGCCCAATACAAACGTTAAGTTTTGGATTTTTTTTTAATAGCTGCAGCACCACAATATCATTACGAGGCACGCCGTAGCGGAGGGCTCCGAAAATTTAGACCAGCGGGGGGTTCTTTAACGTACACCAAAATCTAAGCACATGGGCTTCGAGCAATTTGACCTGCACTGAAAATGCGGCCTCCGCGGCTGGAATTCAATCCAGTGACCTTTTGGTCAGCAGTCGAGTATATCGTAACCACTAGACCATCATGGCGGTTCGGCTTCCGTCTTTACGGCAGCGGAAGTTCTCTTAATCTTTTTCAATACAGTATGTGTTTTCACATGGGTCATATATCTCCACGGACATGTTAGCTCGAAAATGCTGCGTCGAGTATACAGAGAAAAGGTTAGGTTACGACGCCAAATCAGTGTCAGCGGTTAACTCTTCCCTTCCGCGATCGTATATTACAGGCTGCCATAAACAACGACTGAGGCGAGCTACAAAAAAGGGTTGCTCGATTTTTTTATACCAGCGATTTTCGTTTTATTTCTCCCCTTCCTCGTCGTTCCGTCTGTCGTGCCGCGAAATCAGAATAAAGGAGGCGCGTCGTAAAGAGAGCGTTGTGGCTGCACGAATAGCTGATGACGCACGTACTCGCATAAACAACAATACACTTGCGACCGCGTGTCCGGCGATTACGCAGATAAAAAGAGTCGTTACGCTGTTCATGTCTATTGCGCCACGACTTAGGTTTCTTTTTTTGTGTTGGATTACAATACCCTATAACCCGGCGCGACTTTGTACTCGTTCTTGCGAGAAGCTGTTGACAACGGATACCAAAATGCTATTTTGTAACATTTAACGGCTAAATACGGGCGATCGTGTGTTGGCAACCGAAAGGATGTTGAAAGTGGCTGTAGTAAATGTTGTCGTGTGCTACGACGGCAAAATTATGGAGGCGGCAGTAAAAAAAAAAAATAGGTCGCAGCTTTACGTGTCGTGCAAATGCATATACGAATGATACGCTATGTGGATGAACGCGCTATCACCGCTGTAGAATAAAAATTGGAACGGGAAATCGTAGACATTGCGAGCGTTACGTATCAAAAACAAACAAACAAACAAACAAACAAACAAACAAATAAACAAATAAACGAACAAATGAACAAACAAAAAAAAAAACAAAAATCATACGATAATGGTTGTTTCGAGCTATACTGGTCAGCAGAGGCTTTAGTAAAACCAGTTATCGTAGGGTGAACGACATTGGTTAAAAAGGAGTTATTTGTTACCAGAACAAAGCTCATCTAGTATCAACGATGTTCATATAACTTATCTGGCATCATTCACTAAGATGTGTCGACAGAGCAGACCAGGTGAGAGGCGTCAATCGAGTGCCACGTCAGACAGTGCACATGTTTATATTAAAGCCCTACAACTCAACTTACACGCGACCTCCATATCGCGATCAAAAAAACATCGATGCTTATACGCACAGTACCCAACGACAAGCACGTGATTATCGCGCCTCCACGCCAATGAAATAAGTGACAAGCGTTGAACACTTCATTTGTTTTGTTAGGCGTTTGTGTTGTGCTGTATATTTATGTGCACCTACCTATATTAAAGGTCTCCAACTCTATAATAGAAAATGGACGACTAAATCTAAGCACCGAGCATTGAAAATCGTTTCCAGTGAGCGCGCCACATGTGATTCCTTCCTTTATTTTTATTTTCATTGAATTTTTCAGCTGTCTGCTTGCAGTGGCGCATGCGGCCGCCACAGCTGTGAACCGCCATCCCGACATGTGCGAGTACACTGTGTGGTATGCCGCGCGAATAACGGAGCTCTTCAAAGCCGGTATACGGCAGACGAGTCGCGCACGTAGGCGCGAATTAATTCAAATCTTGTTGCGCGCAGCAGCATATGACTGTGCACTCACCAAGCAGTCTTTCCCGCTAGGTAGTTTCGTAAGGACAAAAGCTAATCAATGAGCAGAAACACACTAGCTAAGACAGCCGATCAATCAAAAGCAGTTCTTTGCAACAAAGAGCTTTGCGCATGTGGTCCCTCTGTGAAATGCACAATTATCTGTGGAATCCTAGATAACTGCTTGTTTTTAACATTGTATCTACAGTGAGGCCCTAATCTAAACGAGGAAAAGCTACGAACGATGATCGAAGGGTTGGCGATCACCTAACAATATCTCGTATACCTTGCCGGGCGCGAAGACACGTTGGTTCTAATCGAACATGCGTAGAACCTGCTGAGCGTATCGACTCACAACTTCATTCGTATTGGAGAATGCAAAGTCGTGATACGAGCTTCACAAGTACAATAGCCTCGTCTAGTCGACCAAAAATGTAGCTAGATGTTTACGAATGACGAATTGCCACAAGATAGATGCACGAAGCAGTCTTTCATGCTAGGTAGTTTCGTAAGGACAAAAGCTAACCAATGAGCAGAAACACACTAGCTAAGGCAGCCGACCAATCAAAAACAATTCTTTGCAACAAAGAGTTTTGCGCATGTGGTCCCTCTGTGAAATGCGCAATTATCTGTGGAATCCTAGATAACTGCTTGTTTTTAACATTGTATCTATAGTGAAGCCCTGATCTAAACGAGGAAACGCTACAAACGATGATCGAAGGGTTGGCGATCACCTAACAATATATGTTACCTTGCCGGGCGCGAAAACACGTTGGGTCTAATCGAACATGCGTAGAACCTGCTGAGCGGATCGACTCACAACTTCATTCGTATCAGAGAATGTAAAGTCGTGATACGAGCTTCACGAGGACAATAGCCTCGTCTAGTCGACCAAAAATGTAGCTAGATGTTTACGAATGACGAATTGCCACAAGATAAATACACTCACTGCATTGAAGAATGTGAACAAAACATCATTCGAACAAGGAGAACATCACAGCACGAAGAGACACGATGAGTGTTAAAGCGGGCTTAATAACAAAAAACAGAGTAATAAATAAATATGTGCACCAGTCTTTTCCCTTACCTATAGGCGCTTTTCTATGCTAAGAGAGAATTATAGTTGCCTCGCAAGTTGATTAGTAGTTCATATAGTCCTTACCCTGATAAGAAAGCGACGTAGAACAAAGAACAGCTGAGTTATCAATAAAAAAATGCACGTAAGCACTAGGGCGTGAATAGTAACTGTGCAGTGAAAACAATACACAAGGTGGCGTTAGTAACGGATCTATAGCGCCGCAAAGCCTTTGTGTTATTCGTAGCACCAGACACACGACATGGTGTTAATTGTGATGCTTGCGAATGTGCTGCGATACCCAGGTGAGTCTGATCATAACTCGAGTAACACCACGGTGCTACAGCGTTTTATAAAACAACAGCTCTATGACATTAACGATGACAAAAACAGAAGTAAAGAAAAAAAGAAGAAGCCGTAGATACATAGAGTCTAAATGAATTCCTTTTTTACCGAACCTATAGCCGCACGACACCGACCTATAACTGTATTTAACTACGCAACAGTTATTACTCGCATGGAGCGCGCACATGGTGGCTTGACTGCAATACGCGCATCGATGGCTCCGAAAAGGAGGCCAGAATCCACTGTGCAAGCCGACACGAGCTCCAACACCGCTTGTTATATTTTACGTAAAACTATAGCGAATTAATACAGTTCAACAATTAGAGGTTGAGAAAGAGAGAAAAAAATGAAAACTCACATTGCGATGTCAATCACTCAGTGCGGTGAAAGCCATGCTGGCTAGAGCATCGCCAGCGTAACGAACACTCGTGGATCTGATTTCGAAGTTAAAATGACGTATGCGTTCCCGCGCTGAACGTATACATAGCTGACGGCGCCGCAGCCGTGGCGCTGCATGACGCTGCGCAGCTGCAGCGCGCTACTCGGCGCCGCGTTTGCGCCGAAAGTATATAAATAAAACCAAAGGATGGCAACCTCCGACCTGCGGTATCCGGAACCGCAGCCGCGCATGGATAGAACCGTTTCATTTAGCACGGCATTGTAGGAACCGCTCCTTACCAAGCCTCGTCTGGCACTAATCTCGGTGTGGCTATTAAAACAGTATACTATGTTAACAGTCGGTGCTGCGGTGCAGAGGATTTGCCCTCATTCCGCGCAGAGTAACAAGCAAGTTTGCGCGTTCAGTGATGTATATCTTCTCTCTTCGGTGGAGAGTAAAATAAATAAGTGAAAGTATTGAGTGAGTGAGTGAGCATTAAATGACTCTGTGTGTGAAAACGCTATTTCCATAGAGGTAGACCCCCAGATGTGGCGAAAGCAGCCCAATAACTTTTCCTTAGCGCACATTGACAATGTGCTCTAAGAAAAAGTTATTATGCATTCATACCAACTAGCTCGTCTTGCAGAATATATTACTCCACAAATGCCGCACAATAAAGCGTTTAGTGAACACACACAACTCTTTATTATACTTGATTTTGATTAGGCCACTAAAAACAGCACGCGCCAGCAATGCTTCTAACTACGCAGGGAGAGTGAAGGGTGTAACTAGTACTCCTGTGAGTGCGAAAACATGCAGGTGTGATAAGGCGCGAAAGGTGTTCAGAGGGCTGTTTATGCTTTTGATCTTGTGTTCCGAATAGCTGAAGGCACCGTGCAGAGCAGTGGTGAACTCTTGGCAGACTGTACGTGCTACAATAATAATAAAAAAAAGAGATAAACCGGCGTGTACGCGACATGTGAGTATTTGAAACGTGCTCTTCGATTTGTTTGGCT
>WOVY01014014.1:27500-71259 GCA_013436015.1 Rhipicephalus annulatus
AGATACATAGATAGATAGATAGATAGATAGATAGATAGATAGATAGATAGATAGATAGATAGATAGATAGATAGATAGATAGATAGATAGATAGATAGGTCTTGTCCATTCCATTCCATCATTCCATCCATCCATCCATCCATCCATCCATCCATCCATCCATCCATCCATCCATCCATCGATCCATCCATCCAACTAGCGAGTTTGACCACTCAATGAACAATAAATATTGTTCTGCCATTTTCCCCCCTTAAGCGCTGCTTCCAGACCTCGAACATTCATAAACATTCAATGAAGCCATTCAACGCCCTAAATTGATTAACTGACCTGACTTTTTTTACTATACCTTTACGTGTAGTCAGGTCTGCTTTTATTTTACAGGAACCTACCATGGAGGGTGGTCGTGCAGAAACAAACAATACGACATTTTCGTCGCTCGCTACGGTCATGCTGTTCTGTCATGATGGGCTTCACCGTTATGCTAGGCTAAGTGGTTCACAAGAGAGAGAGAGAGAGAGAGAGAGAGAGATAAAGATGCAAGGAAAGGCAGGGAGGTTAACCAGACGCACATCCGGTTTGCTACCCTGCACTGGGGAGGGGATAGAGGGGAGAAAAGAGGTTGCAGAAAGATGAGAAGGTACACACAATCACGAGCACACTCGAGGAGCACACACAGTTTACAGGCGGTCGCTCAGGTTTGTTGACTTAAGGTAAAGTAGCAGTGCTTTAGTTCCTTTCTGCGCAACTGAGGCAGATGCCCAAGGTCCTAGTATCTTCTGCACACAAAATGGTCCGGGGTCAAGCCGATTCAAAACCATCCGTAGCTGGCATCGCTGTGTGTCGTAGCAAGCGCAGCTGCACAGGACGTGTTCGATGGTCTCTTCATCTCCGCAGTAGTCACATGTAGGAGTGTCTGCCATACCAATGCGAAAGGAGTACGCCTTTGTGAATGCAACACCCAACCAAAGGCGGCATAACAGTGTCGCATCGGAGCGGCAAAGGTGTGATGGTAGCTTTAACTTGAGTGAAGGATCCAGTTCATAAAATTGACACCTTTGGAAGGTGGTAGACGACCAGAACGTGCGTGTGAGATCTCGAGCCAGCAGGTAAAGTTGTCTTGCTGCATCATTCCTTGATAGAGGAATCGGGACTACACGGGTTTCTTCATGGGCTGAGCGGGCTGCATCATCGGCTAATTGATTTCCGGTAATACCGATGTGTCCAGGCAGCCATTGATATATAATATTATGCCCTCGTGCTAGAGCTTCATGATGGCAATGTCTTATTTCTTCTACCAGTTGGTCATGGCTCCTCCTACGCATGGTAGACTGCAAACTCTGAAGCGCTGCCTTCGAATCACAGAATATGACCCATTTTCCTGGACGTTCTTGAACGAGATATTGTAAAGCAGCCCTTATAGCAGCAAGCTCTGATGCCGTAGATGTAGTCATATGCGACAACTTAAACTTGATTGTCATTTCTGCAGCCGGAATTACAGCGGCACCTGATGAGGTGCTGGATGAGACGGACCCATCAGTGTATATCTGCGTTCGGTCTAAGTACAACTCATGTAATAATAGCAGTGTTGCTTGCTTCAATGCTACTCTGGAGTGACTGCTTTTCTTTTTGATTCCCGGAATTTCTAGACGTACTTGCGGCTGGTCGAGGCACCACAAAGGGCATGCCGTTCTCGCAGCTGGCGTATATCCTGATGGAATGCTGTTTAGGTGCTTGGCTATGACGTCTGAAAACGTAGCACGTGGTCTTCCGGAAGGTAGAAGGGCCAAGTGGTGGTCGGGGACACGGCTAGCATGTCGAATGTGCGCTCTGAGGCAATCCACAACTATATATGTCCTGACCGTGGCTCACAAAGTGAGTTAATAACTTATAGTTTTCTTATCATGGTGGCACGCAGGAAAATTAATGTTCGTGAAACTGGGATAGAATGGGTGTTACTGGCATACCGAACATAAAGCTGGTATCTTAAAAGAAGAAAAGCGACAACAACAACAACAAGAACAAAAAGAAAACGGAACATGGTGGCTCCGACCACTGAGACACGGTTAAGCCACGCTAAAATCCAGGCAGTGGAGCCAAAATGATACGTGCTTGCGGACGGCGTACTAAATAGATACCTTCGGGGTTGTGAAAAATGGTTACGCTTCAAGACACGCACGTTGTGCTCCGTAGCGTGAATTAAAACGATGACAAAGCGTATAAAAGCCGGAGCAGGTAATGACGAGGTGGGTGCCTCTTGGTCTTTAGGGGGAAAAATGATGGAGAGAAGGCACAAGAGAATAAAATGGGATAGAAAGTTACGTAAAATACAAAGACACAGCGTCTAGCAGCGCGCACTAAAGATAGTTCCAATGTAAAATCGTTGTGCTCTCGTAAAATAACTACTGCGAAGAGGAGAGAGAGATTGAAACAACTGTCATTGCAGCTGAACTCTGGTGAATAAGCGCAAATACCCATGGACAAAATGTTAGTGTAAAGTGCGAGGGGTTCTCCCTGAAAAGGCTTCGATTCAATTACTGGTTCTACCTTTTTTTACCCCCAACTTTCTTTTCGTTTCAATACTTACAAAGGACGACATAAAAAAAGAAGAAGAAACAAGACTCGTTGGTGCGGCGAAGGGTTAACGAAATGAATGCTGAGGATTGGTATTTTAACGACGTTTTCTGAAAGCGGTAAACGACCAAGAGAGCAAATGAGAGAAAAAAGCGTGTACGTCCTAAATTTCCTCTCCAGAGAAGGTCCGCTACATCGTGCGAACCCACTTTTTTTTTTTGAAATCTATTTGGCGTGGCGTAACGACGAAACGGTCGCTTCCCTGTGCGCGTGTGTAGATGTCGAAAACAGTTCGATAGAAAAAAAAATATGTAGCACATCAAGGGAAACTAAAGCGCTTCTTTTTTCTGAATAGCTGCCCATAAGGGTAGACGACAGTGTGAAATTTCAGAAAGAAAGAAATAAAGAGAGAAAGGAAGAAAGAACGAGGGAAAGAAAGTACATGTACAACGGTGCAAGCCAGTCATTCGTAATGCATTGCCTTACATGTATAATGCACATACGAGAACGTTTAAAGAACGTCGGGGGAAAACATTAAAAGGGAAATATTGGAATGAAAATGTTCTCCTCACGTAGTCTTGAAGCATGCATGGCACTGCGACATGCGCAACACTGGTCGAAAACGTATCATATTCTTCCAAGCTCCCCTTTCTCTCTCCTCCCATTTCTCGCACACAAATGAACAACTGGTTTAACAAACGCACATTCTATGCCACTGTATATCAAGGCTGTTGCTGCCAAAAACATAATAAAATAAAGAACATGTTGATCACTATTGCGCGTGTGCTATACACTATGTGAGCGTTTTGCTTTCAATACAAAAATCATATATTCTGATGTAGAAATGACCTAACGAAGAGGCTAGGCATGTTTGCAGCATGCGTGCTAGCCTTTCACGTTCTCGCGTAGTCATTTAGCCACATTATCTTGAAAGCATTGATCTCGAATAGTACCTGCTCTTAAGGTTCCTTTCAGCTTATGACCCCTTGTCCCAAACTATCAAACCATTACGAATAAAGTTCCTCTGTTTTCTTTCTTACCGGCAAGTTACCCCCATAGACAGTACAAAGTATGCTATGTATACGTCACATTACGTTCGATGACTGAGTGAACAATCTATACGAGTCTTCGACGGATTTTGAACGTGGCATCACGCGTTATAACGCGTACTGGACGCGCTGGCAATGCTAGTTGCACCAAGAGACATCTATGCCAATAGACGACTCCACAACCACTTCGTCACTTATCTTTTACAGGTCCCTATACTTGCGACTATGACTATTTAGATAAGACATTAAAGCAGCCAGGTGCGGTATCCTATAATCAACAACTACAAAAAAGACGGAAGCTAGTACTGTCTCCTGTTGTACGTGTGCTTTAACTACTTTTCTCGTTCTTGTCGCGCTGTAACATGTAAAAAAAGTGAGAACAGTTACCGCTGACAACAGTAAACGAAAACAAAAACATTTACATCGATGAAACTAAGGTGGCAATGTTCTAGAAAGAGAGCACCATCGTGTCAGAAGGCAGGTGCAAGAGACGACGTGGGTTTAGGAAGTTATCGAACTGTTGCCACGTATAGATGCCGCTTATCTCTCCCACAGCTCGAACGGCCATTTTATTGCACATTCCCGGGCGGACGAAAAGAGCGACTCTACGTTCCAGACGGTCGGATACGATCGACAGATCTCGGACGGCGTCCGCACGTCACTGAACGCCGGCACTTCTTGACACAAAGCAGGTGTAACGCTTTCAAAACAACTACGAGGAAACAAAAACGAAAAAAAAACACAAAACGTGAACGCCGACGTCAAAGCGGCTATGACGTTCGGACGGTAGCGGGATTTCTGCGGCACACGTTAGCGCCACGCTATCGACAAACTCGAAGTGTCTGCCGCTCTCTTATCCTCGTCTATACACTTAACGGTTTTATGTGTATATATACTAGGTCAGTCGTCACGTGGAAGCGGTATCAGCATGCCGAGAGAAGCGAAGGAACAGCCCCTCTATAGAGACGTCTTTTTTTTTCTGTATTAAAGCCATACAGCGTGCGAGGTAAAAGCAAGTGCTCCGAGATGGCTGGTTCGACGTCCGGTGCGCTAACGGCAGCTGTCGCTGGCCCTCGAGACTAGAAGTACGACCATTCCCCGGCCTTCTCGTCGTGCACGGTGCGCGAGTTATTGTTGTTGCTGTATGTTTCTTTGCTCACGTCTGACGAGGAATCGAGAACGGTGTACGTAGAGAAAACAAGTGGGGGGGAGAGGGGGAAAGAACTGCGCTTGTTCGATGCACAAAATACAGTCCCATCGCTGTGACAGATAAATACGCAGACTGTACGCGCACTACATAGAGATTGTGAGTCTAAACCGATGAAGAACCACGAAAACGACGCAAACACATAATTGCGAAACCAGCAATAACACATACTAAAGAACGAAGAAAAGAACAAGGAAACAGGATGCAACTACCTTACAATACGGCAAAACATATGTGTGATGTAATCCACAATTCGCCAGAAGTTTCTGTAGTGCTTGCTGTGGAACGAGATAATTATAGAGCATGCAGTGCGTCGAAGCAACAATTTTTTTTACAGCAGCATTAACAACGCAGCGCCAGGTGAGAGACATTATTCAAGTAACTTTGTGAGGCATTACAAGCCGAAATTCGGGCACCTTTATGAGGCACGACATTTTGGTAAACGCCGGATTGATTCGCGCTAGCTGGGGGCATTTAACGTGCACCTAAACCTATAGGTACAAGGGCGTTCCTTTCTTCCCCTTATAAATTTGGCCGCCATGGCCAGGAATCGTATTCGTGTACTTTATGTTGGAAGCGCAACACTTTACTTGCTAGGCTACACCAGATGGCTACCAGGGCATGTTAGGTGTGTTGCGATGCTACGTTGCCCAACAAAACAAAATTCATATGGTAGTAGGCTAAGATGGCATAAATCGTTGCTTAACCTTCACCATGCAACGTGCAACCGACGGTCCACAAATTTGTTGTTGCACAGAGGAATAGAAGCGCCGTGTTGCACGCGCTCTACATAATACCCATTCATTGTTTACATGACAAGCCATATCAAAACTCTGTTTCTTCATCAACGTTCCCGTATTCATTACTTAGCCGTATACAGTGGCATCCTTTCTCACTTTTCAGTTATTTCTAGTTACAGCGGCAGATTGCTTATCTGATATATGTTTTACCGGATAAATATACTTCGTGTGTGCTCCACGTCACAACCTAATCTATTCGAAATGGTTACCTTGAGAATTGTAAATAAAAATATCAGCCGGAACGAGGCATGCATCGACCGCGAACTTACGGTTAAACACGGACAACGACGAGAGATTTTGAAAACAGGTGTGCCTACAGTCAGTTTGATCTTTTCACGTTCTGTTTTTATGCGTTTCCGGGTTTGTTGGGAAAGGCTTGCAAGCAAGTAGAAAAAAAGGAAAAAAAAAACGAGTATACAGAAGGCACGTATGGAAGGAAACGCGCTTCCTTCAGGAATTTCGACACGATTGCAGTTTTTCTGTACGCGCAAGCAAAACCGGCGCACGACGTACGGCATGCTACTTCTCGCGTGGCTTCACGAAGCCGCGGTAAACGTGCATGGCGCGACAGGCGTGTCACCACTCGTCCGACTTCGAAAGTATACAGTCGAATCGACGTCCCACTCCCCACCCAAAGAGCGGAATGAAATATGAGCGCGAAAAAAATAAATAAAACAAACCAGAAACGTGCGCTAGTTACGTTTCTCACAGGCGACGTTTCCGTATGTCTGTGTCTCTTTATGCTTCGTTTCAACTTTTTTTTTGGTTTTCCCCTTTTCACCTCCACGCTGTCACAAATACTGAAAAACCTCGCGGTGCGAAATCGCTAACGACAGGATTCAGCTGCCGACGACGGACTCGGACGCGACAGGCACATCGAAAAAAAAAAAAAAGCAGCTTTCTGCCGGAGGCAGCAATATATGTTATTCTGCCGTCACGATGTTTTTCTTCTTCAGTTCTTTTTTTAACACGCGTTCCTCTTGTCGCTGTACTGCTCTTCGTGGTGGAATCAATTGGTTGCTATGTGGGCACGTGAATTGTCGGTAACGTCAGTTTATAAGCGGGAAAAAGCTGGAAATACAAAGCTATGGCAGCCGTCTGTAAGGTAACAGCAAGTGCCAGGGAGATATACGTTGAAGAACTATCCTTAAAACTTGCAAAGGCAAACTAAGTGACGTGAAGGTTACGTCAAAAGAGTTAATTTATACAGAAAGCCACAAAGGGAAAGAAAGAGGGAATTGGAAAGAGGGATAGTTGAGGAGGAAAGAACAAGACAAAGACTCATTCACGTCTTTTTCCTATTAATATTAACTGCCTGAGCCTTATACTTATAAGATCATCATCATAATTATCATCATTCAGACTATTAGCATATTTATTTTCAATGCAGCACGAAAGCCTACAGGTCCGAGTACCAAATACATATTAGTTACTCGTAATTTTGTAGTATTATAGAGTTGAGTAACTAAAGCTACATGGGTGATTTAAAAAAAAAATGGCAGGTTTGTTCGAAGCTTCACACATTGAAACCAGCAACACTTAGCGATGCTCTTCAGCTACTTGGGCGGTATAAGGAACACGCGGCTCGATACATTAGCGCAATGCAGCCCGTAATATAATGTTCACTGAATTTCCATATATAATTGGTATTGCAAAAGCATATATGGGGGAGTGGCTTTACAAACAAATACAACGGTTCATAATTACAGCTTGATACTAGGTTTGCATGAGGGCGATGTAAATTCAACCCATATAGTAATGTGGTTTTGAAAACTCCATCCGACGTTGGAAGCTGGTTCTCTTGAGAGCTCTCGACGAAAAATAACCGACGACAGCAGACGCAACCAGAGCGCATGCGATGGACAAATTAAGCACGCTTCGACATATTCGCAGCCAGGATTAGACGCCGAGCACTCGACACAACTGCGGCTCTCGGTCCCGAGGGATTTAGCTTTTCACGAGGTACATCGGGGCATCCACGTTACGTAAATACGCTGAACGGAAGCCGCCTTTGCTCTCCCGTGTGCAGGGCAAAACCAATTTAGAACTTCAGCCTTTTATTCTTACACTGCTCAGCTCCTTCAGTATCCCTGTTTTCCGAATAGGGACGAATTGGAAACGAAGAGGCCGGCATAAAGGTGGCTGTGCGTGGTATACGCAAAGTCGATAACGGTCGGCGGAAAAAGGGGAACCTATAGGAGTTATCCGATTATGCGAGCACCATCTGTGAGTTCAAATTTCTCTGCACGTTTCTCCGAGAGACAAACGGGGGTGAGGAAGTTTTGGACCCACTGTTTTACGAAGTTAAGCGCAAATGCATTGAACGCGGGCGCAGCCAGCAATGTGTGCATGGGGAGCCTATACAGTCACTCTATGTGAGCCGAACGGGAGTGGTACAGGGAGGTAGCTGATCACGCAGTTCTCTCTCATATATTCATCCTTTTAAAATTGACAGAACCCACATGAAATTGGCTTAAACACCCCTTTTAGAATTTCGAACGATGAAAGAATTATACTCAGCCGATGCAAAACAAAAATCGCTCATTCCGTAAGTGACCTCACGAAGGACGAATAACCGCATCAGCGGACTTTGTTTTGGAGAACTGGAGGACGACGTCATCGCGTGCATGAAATGATAAAATTACGGTGAGTGAACAAGTTGCATATGCCCTGCCGGAAATATCCGTACATACGAAAAGGTGGTGTACACACTAAGAAAAGATGGGGACAGGAGGAAATACTTCAAGACTTTAGTACGGCGGATGAGAGGTAAATCTATCGTCGTTCAGCAGTAAAGAGTTATTCACTAAAGGCGAAACATTGTTGAACTTAAAGGGGTACTGACACAATTTCGAGGTGCGGCAAAACAGACGTTTTTCGTTTCCTTGGAATGTAGTATTAACGTTGTCCTCACACCGGAACCGGGAAACACGCGTAAAACATTTTTATTTAATTTAAAGTTTTCATTTCTGGTTCCTACAAGGCAGCTCCACCGTCAGGCACAGCACTTGACGTTTCAAGACAGGTGCACAGAAAATTGTGACGTCATGTAAATACGCGCGCATTGGGGTAGCGACAAAAAAAAAAATGGAACAAAGCGCGACCGGTGCGCCGCCGACCGGCGTCATTCGTAGTTGTGCTGTGCGCTGTCCATTTTGCTGCGATGCTTCGTGGTCACGTGGACAGTCTCTGTTGTATATGAAAGGATGCGAGTGTGGTTTCATTGTTTTTCCGATCACCGCGTCCCTGTTTCACGATGACACCCACTCCTTGTGCCGTCAAAGGCTGTGATTAGAAGACCGGGGGCAACGTTAGTATGCAGTTTCCCGAACGACCGAGCGGTGAGACAAGTGTGGGTAGAATTTGTGCGTCGCGATTGCAGCTGCGACTGAACGCCAGCCGAGCGAGGCCGGATTCGCTCGCTGCATTTCGGCCCCGACTGCTACCGGATCAGGAACCATCGGTACCTTCCTGAGTTCGGCATCGCGCTGCCAAAGAAGCGACATCTGGAGCCAGAAGCTGTGCCCACGCTCTACGCTGCTTCAGCACAACATCGCGATGCAAATCCAGCATCAGGGCCCAGACGCAAGCGTCTCTGTTTCCAGCAGACGATAGAGCTGCATTGGTACGTCACGATTTTCTGCGAATGTCTCAGTCCCCACGTCACTGAGGCACACGTCAGCCTGACTTGATACGTCGCCGTGAAGCCACTCCTTCGAAATCGAAACCAAAAGTAGGTTTAGAAAAAGCGATATTAAAAATATATTCAATGCGTTTCGAGGCACCAGAATACTCTTTCCTGGCTTCTCGACACCAGTGCTTTTATTTACAGCAGAAATCAGAAAATTTTCAAAGCTCGTGTCAGTACTCTTTTTAAGGGACGCGGAAACGTGAGCCCACACGGCGCTTCTGCGTACAAGAGAAAAGAGTACGTGCTGAGAAGGTTACAAAGATACGGTTTTAACGTCTAGACGTGACTCCAAGCCTTCACTCGACGATGCTACACGGATACACATACACGTGGAGACACATTAAATCGTGTGATTTCTCGTCTTGCGGGCAGGCTTGCCCAATGCAACGCTCATTAAAAGCTTGCAACGACACCGTACTTGCTGCGGCACTTGTGCTCGTGTGGTTAAAAAGTATTTTTGTCTTCTCTGTTATGCTGTGTTCTTAAACATAGAAAAAGTCCATGGAGTATCGCATTAAATCCACCTGAAGCTTCTGATTCCGTTTAGTATATTTCAAATAAAAAGAGGAACCTAGCGAAACCGAAACTAGGTATTTATACTTAAATAATTGAAGCACTGAACCTTCAACTTTAGTTATGCTCTAAAAAGCTAATATAAAAAACGGGAACCCCCTTACCTCCGAATGAGAAACTTTGAAATACTACGCAGTAAATAGGCTGGGATTTTTTTATAAGTCACGGCACGAAATAAGACGTTGGGTGCTATTAATGATTCATTGGCTCTGGAGAGAGCGCTTAACACGACGCTCTTTAATTCCTGAATATACGCTGGAGCGCGTTGAAAACAGACTATGCATTTAAGATGGACTACATTCAGAGGTTATGCAATCACTGTTGAAGTGTCGTGAGGATAGAATATAACCAGTTACACATCTTTTTGTCTTTTTTGAGAATACGATATACAAATAGCGATTTATAAAAAAAATATTGTTTTAGCGCTAGTGACACACTGTGCATCATGCCGTCTAAATAACATGTAGTGGAACCATTGAATAATCACTATTCACTCGTGAATACCCTACTGTATTGTAATGACACGATTTCCTTAACATAATACACATAAGAAAAACAGTATACGTACATTTCACGGTTTGGGCATGTGTACCTCGAACCGCGTCACAAGACTATAGGATTATGATTGATATGCGGAGTTTAACGTCCCAAAACCTTTTTTTCCCGCATTCCACAACACACATTGTATGTGTAACACTGTGGTGAAATAAACTTGAAACTTCAAACTTCAAAACGCTTCACAAGGCTAGCAGTACAGGATAATCTTTTCTGTCGACGGCCTTCGGTGCAACTGACCTAAATCTGTCTTAATGATCGAGTCTCATATTTACACGATCTCCCGCGATGCACGAGGTGTTTAAAGGTTTCGTATATGCCATATCATCATCAGCAGCAGCAACCGACGCAGCAGCCTGATTATGGACCCACAGCAGGGCAAGGGTCTTTCCATGTTTGGCTAATTAACCGGATATTGTGCTTCGTGCGGCCACGTTATAGCCGCCAGCTTCCTAATCTTATCTGCCCGCCGATCTTTCTTCCTCTTCCTCGAACGCTTGGCTTCACTTAGAATCCATTCTGTCACTCTTTCACTCTTAATGACCAGCGGTAATCTTGCCTTCGCGTTACATGCCCGTATATTTTGCCTTTTTTTTTCTCCTTCACTAACTCGCTGCCGTGGTGCAGTCATAAATAAATTAAAAAAAAAAACATCGCAGCATATCCACGGAATTAATGATGATGAGTGGGGCGAAGCGTCCGTCAATCCGTCAGAGCGTCCGTCCGTGCGTTCGTCCGTCCCTCCGTCCGTACGTGCAACCGTTCGTGCGTCCATATGTGCGTGCGTCCGTTCGTTCGTCCGTCTATCCGCGCGTCTGTTTGTCCATCCATGCGTCCGTCCGTCCACCTACTGAACACTTCAAGTACCGCCATCTCGCTTATTTTTATCATATATTCATCAGATACAAGTTCCGCCATCCAGTGGACAATCCAAGGACTAAACGACAGTATATACCACATTTATGCTGTCAGTGCTTTATTAACACCGAGAGCGCGATAACGACGCCGTGCTACGTTTTTCGTAACATGTGGACATGCGGATATGTGCCCGAAGCCGGTTATGTGACACTAGTATGCGGGTATGTGCCACAGCTAGGTTACGCACTACAGAGACGCACAAGCCATGCCATAAGGAGGTTCGCCCCTTAAAAAAAAAAAAAAAAAGCTACGATGGCCCAGTGTTTATGACACTCGACTGCTAGTCGCGGGATCGAACCCCGGTCGCGGCGGCCACATTTTCGATGGAGGCTAAAGTATAGAAGCCCGTGTACTTAGCTTTAGGTGGACGTTAATTAACCAAGGTGGGCGAGAACTTTGGAGCCCTACCCTATAAGACATCCCTCATAACCTTATTTTGGTTTCGGACGTGAAACCACCCAAATTAGGATATAATATGTCTTTTTTATTCATTTATATTAAGATGTACTACACCCATGCATCTCACTATCAGTAGTGTGCGCTTTTTGAACGAGAGAAAGGCAAGAGTAGCGTCATTAACGATTGAAAAGAATCGGAACGTAACAACGGCGCATACGCAGTAGTAAATACGCACCACGCAGCTACTCCGCCTCCCGCAGAAGCCATTCAAGAGTCGAGTAAACAACCTTTTAGGACCGAGCTCCGGCTCCGGGGCCGTTCTTGTCGCGAGCGAGTCTGAAAAACAAGCTGCGCCGTTCCTTCGCACGCGCCGGCGCTTGTTCACGTGCTGACTCTGCAGCACGCCGTCATTTCGTTTTAAACGCGTGGTTGTTTATTTTGCGAGCGGGCCGCTGTTTACTCTAGTGCGCCGGCGTCCGTGTTCCAACAATAAATCGAGTTCTTTTCTCTCTCCCTCTCTCTCTGGGTTTCGCCTTTGCTTCGCTCTCAAAAACGTGCCCGAGTACTGCCGGCGTCCCATCGTGACAATTCATATCGCCCCGGACTCTTGCGGCACTTTTGCTTCCATTTTTTTTTTCATTTGTTCTTTAGGAGCACGAAAGGAGACAGCGGGCAAAACAAGTGAAAGAAAGATCAATAAAAAAAAGGGTGAAAGCGTTTATAGTTGCTTCACGCTAGAAAAAACAAACAAACAAACAAACAAAAAAGGGTGGACACATAGAAAAGAAAGACGACGAAAGAGAGCGAGAGAAAGCAGGCACAATTATAACTTCATGCCTGTAAATAAATATAAAGCGGGGGTGACTGAAAGGGTGGCATAGACGCAAGGAAGGTGCGCCTCGAGAATGCTCTACTTCTTTTGAAGTTTGTCCGCAGCGGTATAGTTACGGTACTCGGCTACTGACTAGAAGGTCTTGGTTTCGATCACGGCAAAGGCGCCTGCACTTTTTTTTTGGGGGGGGGGGGCTAAATGCAGGAGGCCTATGTACTATGCAATAGCAGTGCGCGTTGAAAAAGACCGGGAGGTCAAAGTTACCGGAACTCTCCAGTGGCATGCCTCATAACAATCGTGGGTTTCACGCGTTAACCCCGAACACTGTTGTTATGAGTTTCAAAGTCTGACTGACAAAACAAAAATTTATGTAAACTAGGTTAGCTACCCTTAAGACATATCTATAATTAGCGCAAGGAGGGTGAAGGACAAAGAAAATAAACGGACAGGAGACAGCGCTAAATTTCAACGGTGTCCTGCGATTGCGTCTTGTCCGTTTCCTTCGCCTATCCCTTCGCCATATTTAGTCTAATAAGCCAAGTTTCAAGTGATTATTTTGCACCAACTGGCCTGATTTTCATCTTTAATGCTGCTAGAGTAGCCTAATATGAATTAGATTTGTTCGACAGTGAGCTCCACGTGCACCCACTGCTAACACCACCGTGAAGATCTCTGCCGATTAAGAGATAACTGTATGGTAGTTATAAAAAAAATGCGTCTTTGGATCAGAATCACGGTGCGACAATTGCTTCCCAAGCCACCATGTTTACGGCACCGAGCATCGTCTCCGCCTTGAAAAAGCGTGAAATTAATGACCGAATGAAGTAAAATTATTTAAATAATATAATCGTATAGATAAGCGTGTCACGATTACGCCAACCTTCCGAATGCTATATACAGGGTGCCCCAGATATCTTGAGCCAGAGTTTAAAAATATGCCGGCACACGCAATTACGACGCGACCAAATTGATCTTGCTTACCGTTGCCTGGATTCAGTCAGACTAGTTTTTGTGTTTTAAAATATAGTTTAATTAGATCTGTTTAATTTACTAATTTTATAAGGAACGAAGATGGATAAAAAATTTCAATGAGAAAGTTGTAGGTCGCTTTGCAAAACATCGGATTAGACAGTTTGAAAAATTATATCTGACAAATATTAGTGTTTTTCTGCTAACTACAAATGCCCGTGAAATAAAGAAAAGTGATCACGTGACAAATCCACTGGCGCGCCATGATTCTGGTGCTTCCTAACGGTCCGCGTACGGTACGCTTCCCTCGCACCAGTTCATGGTAGCGATAAGCAGCCACAGCAGTTATCGCTTCTGTGGCCGATAGCAAAGCGTGGTCATCGCAAAGCCGCCACCTTCGTCGCAGCCCTGTCGAGACATCACAACGACGATAGTTATAGCGCGAGAACAAAACGACGACACAGAGACAAGGAGGACACGAAAGACACGAAGTCCTTCTTGTCTCTGTGTCGTCGTTTTGTTTTCGCGCTATAACTATCGTCGTGCCATACCAACTAGCCCAAGCTGCCACACTTCTAAGAGACAGCACAATCGGGCAAGTGCTATTATATGTTCGTACGCGGAACTTAAGGGAGCACTAGAATCATCGTGTGCACTGGCGCGAGAGCGGGTTTGTCACATGGTATTCTCTTGTGTTTCGCAGGTATTCATAGTTAGCAGAAATACACTAATATGTAACAGATATAAAGTTCGAAACTGTTTAATCAGACATTTTGCAAACTGATCCACAACTTTATCATTGAAAAATTTCATCCATCTTTGTTTCTTCAAAAGTTAGTTATTTAAACAGGTCTAATTAAACGATATTTTAAAACACACAAAATCGCCTGAATAACTCCAGGCAACGGCCAGCAACACGCCATTGGTGGCGTCATAATTGCGTGTCTCGGCATATTTTTAAACTCTGGGTAAAGATAGCTGGGGCACCCTGTATAGAGAGCAAACATTTTGTCTTTATACTGGAACGTGCCACATGCTCGCGCATGTGTACATACGTTTTAGTTTTTTTTATCGCTCTCTTTCCTATTACCAATTCCTGTTTTCCCTCCTCAGTGCAGGGTAGCAAACCAGTTACTTGTGCCAGGCTAACCACCCTGCCTTTTCATTTACATCTATTTCTCCGTCTCTCTCTTCTACATACCGTAAGATATAACTAACAACCGATTGGATCAGTCAGAAAAATGAATTGCGAATTAGCACTTCAATTGTACGACGGTGTTGTAAAACAAGATGCGTAGAGACGGTCGCGATCAAAGCGTGCTCGCCAGAATATCAAGGCTGTATGCGCGCATACTTGAAATACGGGCATTCTCTATGAATTCGTAGTACGCTGACTACAGCAGGGCCAAAACATTGCGACATGGACAAGCACTGGTAATAACCTCGTCAAAATAGAGACGGTGAGAAAAAAAAAAACGTTATGGCGACAACCTAGTTAAAAGTTCCCTTCATTCCCATCAATGGAAGCTAGCAAGAGAACACATAAGCGAAAGACAACAGCAAGACGCTGTTATCCGCTACATACATTTTCCAAACGAAGGAACGAAACAGGGTGAAACACGTCGTTTTACCGGGACTCTGTAATGAAAGTGTCAAGTGGAGGAGCACGTACTACGTACGCACCAAGCCGAGTGCTTAACTTCGTATTCGCCGCAAAAGGGAAGAGGAGCCGGAGAAACAAAAAGAAAAACCCATAACTCTCGCGGAAGTCCTTCAAAGAGAAGATGATGAAGAAAGGGAAGACTGCATCGCAGGAAGGCCACCGTCCCTTTACAAACGCTTTCACACCTCAGCTCCGCCATCATTTTTCGAGACACATTTCTTTCGCGATAACCACGTTGTTCGCGAGTCCATCTCGAAGCTTTGGTCTTCGGCGACGAGGACGGAAGCGAGGCCCTTTCCGACTAGCCGTCAGCGTGGTAAGTCTCTCTCTTTTTTTTTTTTTTGAGAGTGGCAAAGCTCGCTAAGCGTTCATAAAACAAAGTTTCGTATCCCGAAGAACGATCCGCGAAGCAAACAGGGTTTAGAAGAGCGGACACTTCGAACCTAGCCCTTTGTTTTGGTTTTACGAGTGCGATTTTTGTTTTTAGCTTCCGGCAGTTCCCACGCGCTGTTGTTTCTGTCCCTTCCGCTACACCCTGCCCGTTACTTCTCTTCTTGTGGCCCGCAGTTTCGACAACTCCGCAGTTCCTCCAAGAGTGCTTGCGTAGCGCCCTCGTATACACACACAAAAAAAAAACAAGACAGGTAACCCGATGGAGAAAGAAACAAAAGAAAAGCAAAGCGAGGAACGTCGACACAATGCGCAAGGACAGCGGCCGCGCTTGCCTGAGCAAGGAAAGGGTCGAGCCAAAACGAACTTTCGTGTCGCGGCCCACGGGCGATCGCGGACGAGGCCTGTTGCCTCTGGAGACACCTCTTTCTCGCCGGAATTATGGCTTGCCGGTCCGGCGAATGTCCTTGCGCTTCGATGGAACTTTACGTCCTGGAACAAAGAAGTCAAGATGCCCGGCTAACGTGTCCGTATACTATACTTGTAGCTCGGTGAAGTCTGAGTATAATAGCCTGAGCTTGCAAAAGAGACTATAGTAAACAGAGCAGGAATGGTCTATTGGGCGTCCCCTTCTATTCCTCGGAGCTCTTAACTTCCTTCGCGTATCGTGACCCTTTCATTTCTCCATCTGCTCCGAGGTTTCGTTCTCTCTGCTTCTCGTTCGCTTAGCCTCTACAGCGTCAGTCATCAGTGACGTGTGAAGAAGTTAATGTCAATGAAGCGCTAACGATAAACCTCCGGGTCTATAGATATACGCTTAGTCTCGCGAATAGCTTGGAAACTGAATTGCGCACGTTTACCCCTTTTTGTGAGCTTTGTTCCCGTCCTCTGCTACGAAAAAAAAAAACTGACGTCTGTCTGTCGTCATCCGTAAGCCTGTTAAAGTTTGCGTAAGCCTTTGTGTACGCCGCTTTCTTTTGCTCGCTGAATAACTTGAGCCAGACCGGAGAAGCGAGATAATGTTGGACAGAATGTATCCATCCATACACAGGCCGTGTCTTCTTCGACATCTCGCTAGATTTCTTTTTGTTATCTTGACATACATACTCCAATAAGCGTCTTTCTCACGCTCAAGTAAGAACGTCAGGATCTTTCTCGACGCTCTAAACGTAAGATTCCGTCGCGCCTGTAGCATTCTAGCATAGATCGCCAGAAGGGCGTAAATCCTGTACACACTGAAACAGAATTTGAAAATGAGAATGAAAAAGAAAGGGAATAATATCGAATGTATAGCGGCAGAGACTAGGAATTCACGTTAGATAAGCTCCTTTCAGGAAATTTCTGTCGTAATCATGAATCATTCAGAGGCGCATGCTGCGATTGCTTTTCGCGCACAAAGCCCGAAGATTCAGGAGAGCCCGTCGCTAACTCGGCGTGAAAGAACACTCTGAGCGAGGAAAAAAAAGGCAAACGAGAAATAACTAGAACTGAGATTTCTGATACTTTGAGAATGAAGCATGAATGATTTTTTTTCTCAATTCAGACGCTGAACATATTACATACCGAAATTTCGACACTTTGACAAGGAGACACTCTTCCTACCTCCAGCACTCTCACAAACTCAGTGGCGTATATCAAACGAAAAAAAATTAAACGATAAAAAACTTGTCTATAGAAATTGAGATGAAATATCTACACACATACTAGAAAATAAAACGAGCCTGAAAGTATTATCATTCATTACTTCTTTTTTTTTATTCGAAACTAGCGCAACTATCCAAACAATCTTCGCACTCTTGCGGGCCTTCTGGGCTCGCTTCCACGCTCGAGGATTATCCGGGTAATCAACACATTCCGGTTGATGAACCTCCTGTACGGAATCGTCTGGATCGAGCGACGGCCGTCCGCCCCACTTGGAATTCTCGCAAGAGTTCTTCGCGCGCCGACGTAATCGCTCTCTGCGCTTTTCACACACCCCCCACCGGTCATTTTGTATGGATCTGGGACGCAAGAAACGACGGCCATGAGCTTTTTCCTCGTGCACCCGAGGGATTTCGAGGGAGCCGCCCGTGTGATCCCTCTGAGAATAGAACGGGCAACGCGGTGCTAAAACCGAAAAATAAAACAAATAATAAAATCACGCAACAAACGAGAAAGAATAGAAACAGCCGGGTGTCAGCTTAAGTAAGGAAGACGCACCCATCGCTTCATCCTGATCAGTGTATAGACCCAGAATTCCGGGCGTCTCATTTGAAGAGCGAGAGACAGAGAGAAATAAGGCCATTTTTTCCCTCTCAGTCCGCCTTAATTATACGAATGAGCCACCAGTATCCCGAGTGCGATTTGAGAAATTATCGATATCTGCGTCGTCCTATAGCAGTAAACTGAAGACAATGCGAGACGGCGCGGGAAATCGCGAGAAGCATTGGCTTTTTTGGGGAAACTACAAAACCAGTGCTTATTGTCAAAAGTTCCGTATTATTTATTTTCACCCCTTAATTCATTATACAGGAAAGCAGGAACGAGTTCATTTCTCAAATAACTATAGTTGTAAGAAAGTATACGCTATAGGCATGGTTGAACATCATTGAATTCTTGGGAACATCATTGAATTCTCGAATTCTTCGTATAAGAAGAGTAAAGAGGTGGGTGAACGAATCTACCACGCCGTCCGAAAGAAGCAGAGATGGCGCAAGATATTCGTCTCAATGTCAGACATCAATTGTTTGAGTCCCACTAACATTCATTTGCATTGTTCGTACTTGAAGTGGTTGCAGTACGAGAACACTGACGTCAAGATTAGCATCTGTTAAGAAACCACGTATGGTGAAAGTCATTTAGAGTGACCTGACGCTTTGAGGTGGTATGAAATAAAATAAATAAATAAATATTTTAACTTATTTCCGGAATTTTCGTATACATATTAGCCTAAGTAAGGCAACGGCGTGTAGATTTTCTTTAGTTTTACCTAACCTACCCTAACCTAACCTAACCTAACTTAACCTAACAAACTGTTGCAATTGACCGAGCAGTTTCCTGCAGGGAACTTCTCGGTCAAATATAACAGTTTGTTTCGCGCGCACCGGTATTTTTCATTTAACTTCTACGTGAGCTTCATCACATGAGTGTATTGGTAGCTTTTTCTTGGTTGATTCGAGCCGTTCAGTATGTGTTTATTTCTTTTTTTTTTCGTTTTCCTATAGACATTGTCTTGTTTGTTCGAGCATCGGAATAACCGAATTTATTGAGGAATAAGCAGTTGAAAATTTCTTCACTACGTATCAGGACGGCTACCTCTGATTTACCCCATCACGCTTACAATTACTGAGCAACAAAAACAACAACTGTGTCTCGGAAGGAGGGGCCAATCGTCCTGGGAGAATCACCATGATCACAAACATTGAACGCGATAAAGCCAACAGCAATGTTTTTTTTCTGCTGTATAAGTGCACAGCAAGTTTGAAAAGATCCCATTATTGGGCGACCGAGTTAGTTCGGCTAGGCACACGATATGTTGTGAAATCGAAATAGGGAGTAATAACGCGCCGTCAGGCACGGTTTGCCCGCCTATCAGCGAGGACGAACCTGACTCGTCCGCGATCAGTCCACCGCAGGTAATCTCGAGGGGATAAAGTTACCCCCGCGAATACCACGAAAATTGCATCGACTCGTATTACCCTTCCCATAACCGCGATCAGAATAGCCGGAACACATGAAAAAAAAAAGAAAGGGCAGATGCGAGTATACAAACAAGCGACTCCCTAAACGTCGTCCATCGTGGCGTATCTGGGTACTTCTTGGTTCAGAGACGGAGCATTTTTTCTTCTTTTTTCCCCAGATATTTATTTCCCAAAAACTATGAAAAAGAAAGTTAGAAAAACGTTTGTCTCTGTCTACGGGCTCGCTTTATATTGCGGTAGATATCGGCTTTCGAATACTTCTCTGTCTCGTTTGCCATTGACGTTCGTATTCTTTTCCTTCATGTTGATCTTTTCTAATGACAGTAAATAAAAACCACCGCGAAAACTCAGTTCCAGTAAAAGCGACAGGAATAACAAACTGACGAAAAGGGCGATAGTGCCGTCAGTTACCGACTTCGTCCCTCACGTCAGTACTGAGTTTTTTTTTTACCACAGCGGACTGTATCCAGCGACTCAAACCTGCAGTCCTAGTGTTTTTTTTTCTGAATACCTTATTAGTGTTGCTAGTATTAAGTTACTATTACTTACTACTACCACTAGTACTGTTACTACTACGGCTACTATTGGTATAGGTCTGCGTCGACATTTTTTAATCCTCATTCTTAACAGCTTTGATGTTGTTGTTTTTTTCGTGCCAAAACTACAAGTATACGATTCTGAGACACGCCATAAAAGGCGACTCAAGATTAAGTTTATTAATGTGGGTATCTTCAGCGCGTTGCTAAATCTATGTTCACGAATGTTTCCGCAAAGCCGCGTGCCGAATTGTGTTTTAAAAGCGAAGCATTTCTTGGCGTACTACAACAACTTTTGGCGTCTATCTGCGTACCTATCCATCTATATACCTATCTATCTAGCTACTTACCTCTGGGTGTCCTCGTGATCACCCCCTTAATTTGTCGTGAACCAAAGTTATTATCAGATGGTAAGGTGGTTTGACGAATATGACGCGCTCATCAAGACATTAATGATGTCACAATCTCGTCGTGTAGCTTCCCGCCATACCATGGCACATACCCGCGACAGGTATGTGCCACTGGTATGCAGGTATGTCACAGGTGACTGGCACTTAGTATATACCCAGGAACGGCGAGAACACACATGGGTAATTTTAACGCGGAGCATTAAGACAAAGTTGACGTCAGCAGGGTCGACCTGACGAATGCAAAGAATAATTCTCAGGTTTTCAGCAGGAATCGAACCCAAGCATTTCGCTTGGCAATCGAGCATTTTTACACAGAGCCACGCCAGGTCTCGGAACTACTTCTCAAATAGACCTTAATGTTTGTGAACCATCAAATACGGTTGCAGGGCTGGCTATCCAATGTCATAAACATTACAAATGCACACATATGATACGGCCGTCACGTCGAGTTAACGTAAATTGTAACTAGGTGCCATCCACTGAAGTTGATTTATGTAGCTGTGTTTAGGGTTACCATCCTCGCGAGCACCAGTACTTCATATTCGCATATCGCTTCTGTTGTTGCTAATACTAATGTTTTTGTTGGCATCGTTGCGCAAGTGCAAACTGACTATACGTATAAACATCTGCAACTGTTCACCATATGTTTGTGCGTGCAACATTTGTACACACATTTAGCGTCATTTCCCGCCAAAAAATTACAAAAAGGTCACCTTCCCTCTGCATGCATGCTTCGTATAACGTCAATTCCCAAGGTATGTGGGATCTGTCGCTTTTTCATCATGTCACCAATATTCGCTAAGACAAAGACCTCTCATTATGCGGCCTTTCAGAACAGCGGCAAACTTGACTTGAAAAATAGTGCTCAATTTCGGTGCTTTGGTTCAGGAATATTGCCACTCGGATTCTTTTGGGGGGGTGTTCTAATTCTATTCAAGTTACAAACGTACGTAACTTTAATCTCTGCTTTACAAGTTTGTTCGTAAAGAATTGAATAAGATTTATTAAAATGACGGAGCAAGATTAAAATCTAGTTGTATAGATATACCATGGTCTGGTCAGGTTAATGCAACTCTCCGTCTTGCTTGCGCTATCACACAATAACTGCTGCGTGTATTTTGTGCACTCTCTTTGAAGTCATGTTTTTAAACTAGTAACTTTTTTGTGTTTCCGTTAGCAGGATAACCGACTCCTTTACGAAGTTAGCTTGTCTTTTAAGAGGCTTTTTTTGCGTTTTTTAGTGCAAATAAAAAGACCTGCGAAGCCCCCGTGTCTCATGACTCAGATCTCCTTGCATCTCTATCACTCGGTGCGAGATACGCAGGCTACAGTCCTACCCCCACACTGCATGCGCGTAACTGCGGCGAACCACAGCGGGGCGTTCTTCCGTTTAATTTCCGTTGGCGCAATTTCCGACCGCACGGGACCGTATAGACCATCCATCTTACCCGCTTCGCCGGCGCCATGTCTCTCCTATGCAGTACACAGCGCGGCACACGCGGCTGAAGAGCGTGCTCGTAAGCGTTAATAGGCACTCCTCGTATCGCATTATAGACCATACGGGCTGCGCCTCGCTTCTGTGGACACGAGAGGCGTGCACTTCTGCACACGCGCCTGCAGCTTGTTTGCTCTGCGTTGACCTCACATGCGTGCGTTGCGTCGCGTTCCGAGGAGGAGGGTGCAAGTGGATTGGTCGTTTCGGCGGTCTTATTAAACGCTGCTCGAGGTAAGTTGGTGACGCGCCGAAAATTAGCGGTTCATCGGGTCTCTCTGTTGCACAACTTAGTTACGCAGTGCGAAGCGCTCGTGCACCGCTTTTCGCTACTTTCAGACAACACGGATGGGCTGTTTTCGTTTTACATAAAAGACCCAGCGTTTTTGTTTACTTGCGTTATGTACATCGTTCGCTGTCTTGCTGTTTGAAGCACGATGGCGCTGCGCACAGTTATTCGATCAAAACAGGAAAAATAACTGCAACACGTATGAAGAAAGCGTCGAGGTCGCGTGAGCCCCTATACGCTACTCCGCGTAGCGTATAAGTTTGTCGACATCAATCAACATAAGAATACAAAAAATTGAAGGCTAAACATATTCTGTACCCAGACAACTGAGGGTAACAGCAAAAGCAGCGTACTGGGCCGCGACACGCCGGTTACAAAACCCAAACCCGAAGCAGCCGCTGTGGCTCGATAGAGCACCCTACTCCTAGCAGGTCGTGCATAAAGAGAAAGAGGGAAAAGAGAGGAAGAGTGAGCAAAAAGCAAACGAAACTCCTCGCATTTGTTTTTCTCGCAAAGATTCCTTTTATAAACGTAAAATTCTATTTCGTCTCCACGTATCCTCTCTACTTTGTCCTAGTATATTTCGTTATCGCGATAAAGTTTCCCTCGCTGCTCCCCTGCAGCGCAGACCACGCCGAGTTGTACGTTCCATGCGTTTGTGTTCGTACTGGGAATGCATGCGCATTTTGAGGCGGCGCAGGTTTTCAGCGGACGTTTCGAGAGGAGGTCGCCTTACTACGGCGAGTCTAAAGTCACCCAAAAGGCAATGTGTTCTTCTTCCCTTGTCTGCGTTTTATTCGGTTACCTTCGCGCAGCAGATGGCGCTCTGGCGATAGATTTTCGAAAAATAAAAGAAAAAAATCCGCAGAGAAAAACTAACAAAACCCTTTCCCGATCGAAGATTGTTGCTTTTTTTTTCCCCTTCGGGGCGCCGCAATGGCAAACATTGCCTCGATATATGCCACCGGCATGGCAAGGCAGCCAAAGAGAAGAGCGGCGGCGAGTCGTCATTTACATCACAAATGCAGTTCGCCGGTTTCCACACGGATATCACCCCGCGGCCACACCGAGCAACAACGCCCCGCCAACATCACCGCACCGACGACGACGACGACGCCAGAAGCAAGCATTGCGCCCACACCCCGCTCAGCCTAGATCCGAAGTAAAGGCACGCAGGCTTTCTGAATGGTATACGAGTGGCCGTAGGAAGAAAAAGGGGTTCGGAAATGCGGAACAATAAAATTCAGCAACGACACGGTTGACCGAAGGAGGGAAACCGTTTGGCAGTTTTCAACGCCGATTTCTCATCACTGCAGTCCGAGGGGAAAAAAAAGAAAGAAAGAAACCGAGAAACCTTGTTGAAAGAGGATACGCAGGTAAATCTACGTTCTCTTGCTTTTACGTCACACCTTTCTTTTTTGTTTTTGTTTTTCGATTCACTGTTGGGGCGCAGGCCAAGAAAACACGCAGACCAGCTGCACTCGGAATTCGTTACGAGCGAGCGCTGCATGCGCCATCTCGCGTCATCGGCGGCGCCGCTGACACAGAATGCGAATCGCGTTGCGTGCCTGAATAAGTTTGAATCAATTACGAGAGTTTCGGGAAAGCGCATATACAAACAAAAAAAGGAAATGAGAAGCAAATAAAGACGCGTGGGCGCGCCTGCGTTGAGAAGGCCGTGACGCAATGGGACGATCGCTTTTTCCAGCAAGGAAGCGGGTGGAGAGAGAGAGAAAAAGTAAACACATCAATAAACAATATACAAGCAGAGAAGTTGGGCGTGGTGCGTTCTAGTAGGAGCGCTACTTATACACGCCCGAAGAGTCGTTGCAACGTCCTGGCGACACGTGTTCTGTCTGATCGAACTTCCAAAAACATGAATAGAAACGTATACGTGAAACGTCCTGTACGAATGTATGTCGCCTGTGGGAGTTTCCCATGTTTCCACGAACATGCGACAGCGTGCGTTCGCCGTTACTGTTTACATAACATGTTTTCTCGCACATGACGCCGTTTCGCTTGCACACCGTCTAGACTGAGAAACATGTGCTCCGCCTGGCGTCAGACACGTTCACTGTACACCGCCCCAAATGGCGACGCGTTATAGAGTCGAAAAAGCCAGTATATGCTAGCAAGTTGACGGTGCCAGCGATTGTACTGTTCACGTTGTTAACGTGGGTACATTAAAAATGATGCGAGGTCCGAGCAATTCTAGTCAATACGTAGTTTTTTTTCGGGTGAAATTTAGCTCTTTCACAGCAACTAATGCTCCCAAGTGCAAGTTACTTGTTGGTTACTTGGGCAGGAAAGTATAAAAAGGCACCTGCTCCAGAACATGCAAACGTGGCGCTCATCTTGAACATAGAAGTGGGCGGTGAGATGCACAAAGTGAAGGGTTCAATTATGCCAGAACGCAGTAAAGAGTGACTTTGCTTTATTCCAAACATCGGGCTAAAAATGCCACAATCAGTGAGATTTTGTATTTTTTTTCAGTCACAGCAACGATGTCATTCGTCCATATATAGCGTGAGATATATCAAACACACGCGTATTTTTGTTTGCACAGTCACAAAAAAACCTGAAACTTTTTCTCACGAGCTCTTCGTGCATATTATGATAATGGGCGAGAAAATATTTTTGAAGGTACTTTCTCATGATACACGCAATAAAAGTTTATTAGCTGTTTGTGCTTACGATGCACAGAAGCATTGTCGGCCAGTAGACTAGAAACAAAACCGTCGCCCTGAATAGACCCCTTGCATTGAACATGAACCTTGTTCCGAAGAGAACAACCAACACAAGTGCAAATTTAGTGAACTGATTCGGCTTATAACAGATAATCTGGCCCAATCTTCTGCTTACCTAAAAGTCGTTTTTCTATCGGGCAACCTTGCTTTGTTTTGTCGTCTAAAGAAAGCTAGCTCGTACCCACGACGGGAACTGATCCTGCTGTCGATTACAAATAGAAGAAATTAGTGTAGAACTTGAAACAAAAGCAATATAATTATTTTCACTCGTTTTCCTCTTCTTCTTCCTCATCCTATTATTATTATTATTATTATTATTATTATTATTATTATTATTATTATTATTATTATTATTATTATTATTAGTAGTATTTGATGAAAATTATGACCCAGCGTAACATATTCTGTAAAAACAATAAGCTCTCTGCTACTCTTACTGACGCTGCAGGGCCTTAGTTATGAATTGCTAACGTCCGCTTCACGAAAGTAACAGAGAAAGTCAGAAATTCTCACAAATCTGCAGTGAAACCTAATGATATTGCGGCATTGTGGCACGTCGTTTTCATATACCACGGAAGTTCGAAAAGGTTTAAGATTCTCAGTTATAAGTACAACGAAGATTCTCAAGACTCTTGGAACTCATGCCATAAGCAGGCTGTATGTAATGTGAATGCGAGCGCATAAAACTCGTGTACGCCCTAACATACTCAGAGCCTCGTTGAATTGCGCTGTACGTAATTGACTCTTCTTAAACCACGAGGTTTGTATCCTCACTGAGCTCGCTAACAAACGTTGCGTATTCAGATAAACCACATTTGCGGGCAAGACAAAGCTTGGGCGGCTAGTACTAGTCTAAGACAAGTCGCATTTCAAGACGACCATTCTCGTGGACAGTGAAAGTGCCCGAGAAATCCGAGAGAGAAGTATGGCGACCATGCATTTCATCCGCGCCCCCACCGAATATTTATGTCCGTGTAAGGGGCTCCACGCTACTCAAATTATTCCGAAGCTGGTACTCAAAAGTTCCGTATCTTTTCTCGAGCGCCAGCTTCCAGGTGGCTTAAGAATTTCGACATTTGTTTTGCGGCCCCCTCCGAAACGCTAGTGTTAAGCTGGTGGCTGTGGCGGTAGGCTCCGTCTTCAGACAGCTAAGTCATGCGGGCAACCCCGCTTTTTGGGGGTCGTAATTGCCTTCTCTGGGGAGCCGGGGAGAGCGCGGAAGGCAAGGAAGGGATAAACGCGCGATTTCGGGTGCTCTTTGAGGCCCGCCTCTGGTGGCGGTCCTCGCACGCAGCGCGTGAGAGGTTTTAATGACGCGTGGCGTCGGGTGTGCATTGTGCGACCGCCTAACTCTTTCCTCGTATTCGTGGACAGGGGGACGACGTTCGCTGCCGCAGCATACCAGGATTTCCCGCTTGGCTGCAGATTTCCGTTCCGTATATCTCGGGTGGCCAGCCGCCGTACGACTGTTTCAACCCCCTTCTCATTTGCACACACGCACGCTTTCGTTTCGTTTCTTTCTTTCTTTCTTTCTTTCTTTCTTTCTTTCTTTCTTTCTTCTTTCTTTCTTCTTCTTTCTTTCTTTCTTTCTTTCTTTTTTGTCATGCATGTCTCATTTTTATTGCAACCTCATTTTTTTTACTTTATTCCTCACTCCTTAACGCCTGAAAGCCATCAGCAATTTCATTCTTTTTTTTTCCCTTCATCGTCATTTTTGTGGTGGTTTGTCACATATACTTTCGATGTTTTATTTCTGTTGCAGCAAAAAGAATGACTAACGTATCCGCGATTTTTCTCATTTTTTGAAACCTGTGACATGCGACGTTCCGTTCAGTTCATTAGACTCAGAGCCGCTAAAAGCACTTAAGTTCTTCGCGGAACATTTGCGCTGACTTGAAGTCGAAATATATGCTAGCCAAGACTGATACAGCTCGTGAGAAGTGTATGTTCGTGTTTACTTTTCGCTCGATTTCTCGCACTAGACTCGGCGTTGTCTGCTTCAGTAAATTGGAGTCCTTGCTAAGGCAAATATAATAGAAATCGTAGCGTAATGCGAGTTGGTAGCCATGATGATCAATGCAAGCAAGCTCTTAAAGAGAACATATGGCTGTTAAAGAGCGATCGAATTTTACATTTTGGCAGGTGCTGGGAATCGTCGATCTTCGCTTTATATATTGTAGTTGATGACTTTGGCACCTTTCTGCATATCTGCAGAGCATTCAAGTAACTTCACCCAAAACTTGATGCTGTAGGGCCAACAACGCGACAACCGGACATCAGTGGTGGTGGTGGGGGGGGGGGGGGGTAGGGAATCCAAACTTGTAGCGATATTCTTACAACACATTCCACTTTCAAGTTCATCTTACATGACATGAGTAGAGAGCAGCATGGTCTCCATTCTTGTAGGAACCACCCGTTACATTACAGCAACATAATTTGTAGAGTACAGCGCAACAGTATGCTACAACGCGTCAGGCAACAATCCTGTGAGCGACATATCGCAATGAACACTTGCACAACGTTTAAACACCAGTAATCAACGTCGCAATATAAAAACCCGAGCAAAGGTGTCTCAGCACGATACCGTCAGAGCAGCACCTAATGCGGTTCCACGTCGCCCCGCCGTGGGGAGTGTCCTCGCTTAATTCACTTCGTAGAGCCCTACGGCTCGCACAATGTCAAAAGACATTCTTTCAAGTAAAAAAAAAGAGGGGGAGGGTGTTATAGGCATAAAAATAAAGAACTGAAAGAGAACCAGGCGGTTGGTGGTTTAGGCAGAGACAATCTTTCTTTGGTCGGTAGAAAAAAAAATGAGCTGGAAACTTTCGAAATTAGACACCCTCGGTTCATTACTCGGAATCTCCCGACATCTCGAGCAGGCTCGACATTGCCTGTCTCCCCCCTCTCTCTATTCTCGCAGCTTCTCGCGTTATGCTCGGTTTCTTTGTCGTGCGTTCTCGTGTCGTATGCGTTTGCTCACCGAGCGCCGAGCGATACAGAGAGGACCGCATACGGCCGCGGGTTCGTGCGGACCAAATGCACGGTTAACTTCACGCACAGGCCATGGTGCACGCTGAGATGAGATGTACGGGTGGAAGGGGGCCTGGGAGGTCCGCGGCTCCGAGTTGAATGAATGAGTGAAGGAAGGAAAGCCGCGCGGGGCGCCAACTGCAGCGGATTTCGTCGCGCCGCTCGCGTAATTATGCAGGACGATTCACGCGATGCGCAAGAAAGCTGGCTGGCGGGCGTTTCGTTTCGGAATGAAGAGCGTGCGATGCGCGTCTTTGAAAGGCGGCTAGACGACCAGACGATGCGGGGGTTATTCCCGCGGAAAAGAAGGACGCGGCGCCTCGCTTAAACAGAAGGACTCAAGCGCCAGACGGAGTTTCGTAGAAACCCCGCGAGAGCGAAGGGCCCGTTTGAATGACAGAGAATGTGATTTCTTTTCTGTCTTGCTCATTTTTTTTTGTTCTTGCACGAAGAGGTGCTGGGTTCTCAAAACACGACCATTGGCTCACCCTTAAAACGCCTTGCGGTTGTTCAAAGCAAAGCGTGAGCTGCGCTGTAGTAAAATTATAGTGTCGGCCGGTTGAATAATGTGGAATGATTATAACAATTTCTAACTCAAGAATGCAGAGAAAAAAAACATTAGAAAAAGATCTTGTTCAACGAGCAGTCATTCTGAGACATTTGACAGAAATGTAAACAACATTGAAGCCGTTCTTAGACGGTGTATAAATCTAGACGTGAAATCTGTTGCAGGTGTTTCGTCAAAAGACTTGGACAAGAAAGGCATTTTGCCAACATCGCAATGAATTTCGTGCCCTGCCCCACGTCAGAAGAAACGGCACTGTAAGACGCATTATCTACCGAACCCGAAATAGTTTAACAACAAACGTTGCGGCAAAACGTTCAGCGATTGTACGGAATGCGTAGCCGTGGCAACCGAGTTCGACGCGTAAGAACCACTTGCGTGCTCTTTGCGAAAGAGCGGTGTTTCAACACTTCAACCTCGACATGCGGATGCCGGCGAGGGGGAATCGACTTGTTTTTCATTCCAGTTTAACCCCCTTTTTCGCAATCTGCACATCTGCAGTTTCGCAAGACTGCTAGTGCAAATAAGCGATGGCGCCTTGCCAGAAAGCACGAGCAGCTCTCGCGGACTGCTCCAATCGAATTCGATTTCATCACCTTGTCGATAAAGGTCAAAAACACAATAAAATAACATGAGCAACAGTGTGGGAAACAAAGCGACGACGCAGCTAAGCGCAATACTGCAGCAATAATCAGGCATAATCAAGATAAGAATTCAAGAACGTATGTATAATTGATTTGATCGATATGTAAGGATTAACGTCCCAAAACGACCATATGATTATGAGAGACGCCGTAGTGGATGGCTCCAGATATTTAGACTACCCGGGGTTCTTTAACGTGCACCCAAATCTGAGCACACGAGCTTACGGCATTTCCGCCTCCATCGGAAATGCAGCCGCCACAGCCGGGATTTGAACCCGCGACCTGCGGGTCAGTAAACGTATGTTTGATTGATTTGTGGGGTTTAACGTCCCAAAACCACCATATGATTATGAGAGACGCCGTATAGTGGAGGACTCCGGAAATTTTGACCACCTGGGGTTCTTTAACGTGCACCCAAATCTGAGCACACGGGCCTACGACATTTCTGCCTCCATCGGAAATGCAGCCGCCACAGCCGGGATTCGATCCCGCGACCTGCGGGTCAGCAGCCGAGTACTTTAGCCACTAGACCACCGCGGCGGGGCAGTAAACGTATGTTTAATGACTTCAATAATGCATATACCATACCACGAACAAACATTTATTGCAGTCTTAAGCTGTTTCACTTAACTTCAGAATGACTTGAAGATAATCTCCTTGCAGTCATTAGTCGAGCACGTTGTGGGTCAATTTACCGAAGTGATCACTTTAAGCCTCCCAACTAATGATTGCTCGCTGCAGGCGCAGTTATACTCTGAAAAAAAAAAATGTCGCGTTTGTGAATTCTCATTGCGCAATTGTCTGCATACCGTCTTTGTTCACGGAGCTAGCTGCTATAATAAAGAAACTCAACCACGCCAGTTCACACATGCAATGTCTGTGGTCGATCCGTGCGGTATACTAGTTGGGCGTGCGAGGGAAACGCTTCGTTTTTAGTCACTGCTCGGGAAGGCTTTAAGCTCTCCCATAGTAGAGTACCCTGTGCTCTAAATCGTTACCCCCTTTTTTAAAACCCCCCATTCCGCTCAGAGAAAATGCCACACGCCGTGTACGTCACACTGAAGATCAAAGCAGTATCAGAACGAACGACCGGGTCTCGAGCGACGTATAGTACAGCGAGCCAATCAACAGACGGTGATGCGGACGTGTGGGGTGCGAGCGACAGAAACGCTGCCGCAATCGCATCCGGTGCCCCTCGCGGGGCGACCCACTAACTTCCTTGCGCTTTTTATCAACCATCGCGCTCGACTTCTCCCGCTGCCACCACCCGTCAGAGGGGAAAAAAGTCACCCCGAAAATGGTTGGTTCAGAGGGGTGAGTGAGGCCAGGCGACGTGCGTAGTATTACCCTCCAGATAGATAGATATAAAGTATACATGCACTATAGCGAGAAGGGCACGCCATTGAGGACAGTTAGCTAGGAACCCGACGCAGGATTTCACCGAGGACCGTGGTTCTTGTTGGATGTCGCGAGACATCCCCACAAGCGGAGAGGAAGCCATGGTCATCATCACCAACGTCTTCTAGGCGCGGTCTGATACGAGTCGTTTCGCGCGGTTATCTATCAGCCTCCTCTATTTTCCGACGCAACACGCTCGTCTCACGACACTTTTTCCACGATTCCGGGCACTAGCTCGCACTGTTGGTTTCCTACGCGTGCTTCGCCTTCTGCGCGAACTGCGTAAGTACACAACCCCCGCTCGGCCAACCCCAGCTGCCCATCCGTCGCGCGAACATCATTTCCTTCGCAAACTCGGGGTGCCTGCCCGCCCCCCGCGAACCCGCACAACCCAACAACAGGACGCAGGCGTAATTGGACGCCCCTTTCCCGTTTGCGCCAGTTCTGTGGTGTTTGTCTGTGTGTGTTCGTTCATTGTTATCCACACCGACCGAGGCTGCAGAGACGGACGAGCTGCCGAGACAGCGCCCCGCAAAGGGGTCTGCCACCACCGAGCACGGAGGGGTCTTTCCTTGGTTTTATATGACATCATAACCGGACGGAATCGTGGTCGGTTGGCGGATGCTACGTGCTTCCGCGTGGATGTAGACGCCGTCGTTATGACGCCGGGCCAAATAAAACGGAAGCAAAAGCAGAAGCTTCGCTGCCCTGGCGCTATACAAAGCTGATATTTGCACGTCACGGCACCAACGTGTCTTTGTCGCTTCTTGGCGAACAGTATTAAATACCCTTATGAAGTCAGACTCTTAAATTAAGGCATAATTTGAGTACAGTCTCCTTGGGGCCCCCTTCACTAACTTTCTCATATTAGTATGATGATGTCCGGTAATAAGTTGTGATCGAATTCGACTACCGCACTTACTTTTCTACTGCCGGCGTCGTTTGCTGTTTACTAACCGTCAGCTGGCATCGGCTATTCAATGACTAATTCTTGACTATCCACTGTTGTTGAAACAGCGTTGTCTCCATGCACTTTCAACCAATAATCGAGTTATACCAAAATTTAGTTGTTTTTTTTTTGAGAGGCCACAGGTTCCTGGAATAAACGACCTTCTTACTTTCACTCATTTACCACCTAATAAACGTTTTCCCTTTCTCTATTCTCAGAGGCGAAATGAGCGACACATGCAGCGTAAGTTTCGGACTATCTGCCCGATACAGCGGCTCCATGTCTCGCTTCACCTATTGATACACTTGTACCGCATAAAGGATTAGCAATAAAAGGGAAAAAACACTGAAATCAAAATAAGCAAAGATGGCGACGTTGTTTCGCCAGCACGACATAACTTGCTCTAGTTTAGTGTTATGGCAAACATCCTAATGTACACGTGGGAAACAGGATTAACATAAGATTTCCGCCTACTCCATTTCGTAATTCTCGTTTGCGACACCTACGATGGCCTTCAGCCCAAACTATGAGAGGTTCAGAGACCGGTTTCACGTCTAGGATGGCATCAATGCTAAGCGATGACGCGGTCCCGCGCGCTACACGTGTCACATTTCCGCAAGCCTCGAGTTGTGACATAGGTGCAGCCTCTTGTTGCAACGATCACTTTATGACACTTCAGTTTACTTTTTTATTGCTAACAATACTTTTGTTGCCATCGACGTCGGTTTTTCGGTGTAATCATAAACATAATTATGATGATGTAACCCAACTGTTGTGTGCATACCTTGTCATAGTATTGAAGAAAATTCCTTTTGTAGCATTTGTAGCAAGATAGATTCGATTTCTGACCGAATTAAAGTGCTGTATTTACTTGTGTACTCTCACCACTGGCAAATTTGGCTAAACGTTGGCTAAACGATGGTGAACGCTGACCAGTGTCGGCTTGTGTCGCCTAATTTTGGCTCTCAATTATTGTGACTGCAACATTTTCATTTTACCATAACGACCGAGTAACTATTTAATATAAGCTCCCCTCTACGCCATCGCCACTAGCAGCACCGGCCGGAAAGGCCAGTGACCTCCACAAGCTTCAACTTCGTCGCAACACAAACCACTAACGCCACTTCAGCCTACGGGGTGCACTGTTTGCTGCGCGAGGGTGCAAGAATGTACATACAAACAAGCAGCAGCAACAACAAAGAAAAAGCAGTGACCGAAAAGCAGGCCTTCGTGAAGGGCTGTGATGGGCACAGCGGCGCAGCCCCCTCAGCATCCGCAGCGGCGGGCGTTTCTGGTGGCGGCGCTCGTATTAATGACGGCCGTGTGATCTGCTGGCTGCTTCCGCTGTTGAGCGCGCGGCCTCCCCACTGATTGCTATCTCTTTCTTGCTCGTAGGCGAGTGCGCCCCGGGCCGCTGCGAAGGGGGCATGTTCTTGTGTATAGCAACCGCACATCAGCAGCAGCAGCATCAGCAACAGCGGCAGCCACGGGAGCAGCCAGCGGCGATGCCGTTGTCGTGGAGATCGATTGTTGTCCCCTCGGCAGTGTCGCAGCGCTGATGAGCTTCCAGTCGTGTCCGATGGCACCGGAGCGCGTCGTCTATTGCCCCCATCTGCCTCCACATCGACTTCGACCCACCTCTGCCCATAGTCTGCTTCACCGAGTGGCAAGGCGAAGGGTATAGGCGGCGGCGCTGCGTTGGCGTACATTACGTGCACCTTCGGTTACGCGTCATCCTCGGCTGCACCCGTCAAGTTCCGCGTTTCCTTTCCTGGAGACCCGTATTCAAGGTCCGAGCGGCTCGCGCCCTGTAATGTTGACCTGTACGACGGCTACGGAAGCGCTCCCTATGAGACGATTGCGGCATGTTTTCTTTGTACTTGCACGTAACGGCAGTTTTCGTCACATTTGACGTATAGCCGATAACTTTTTAGCGTAGTGAACCAATCACGCTGATCTGGTGGGCTGCCCTGATGGTGCGTCCTGATGGGTTGCTGTTCTGACGGGTCGTAATGCAAAAGTGCTATGCACGATCAGAATGCACGCAGACTCCTTTAGGGCAATGACAAATAAGAAGAAAGATTGAATACAGCGGGCTCTAGGAGGCATTTGGGCATCGTAAAACAACGCGAAAAAAATGTCCAAAGTACTGCAGCCTCATCTCAGAGTAGGTTAAAGCTAAGGAGCTTTACGAACATTTTTATTTCTCAAAAGCGTCTTACATAGATCGAAATTAAAGTTGATTAGTTATACATCCGTTTCAACTCTGCTGACGGTCACATGGCTCGCTAACATTCGACCAGAACAGGACTAGCTGCGAAACTAAGGCCCCAAAACAAGCATATCGGAAGAACCGTCGTTTTCCGTGCGAGAATAAAGTTGTTTGCTCTCGTATGGCTACAGGGTTGCGGGTCAACGACACGGAAGCACCTCGGCTCTCTGGATGCGAGAAACGAAACTACGGCGTGAGTAACGCGGAGTTATCGTCGCGCGGACCGGAAAATGGCAATCACTGGGAAAGACGCGGAAGCCGTCGCGCCAGGGCGCCTCCCCCGACTTCTGAGAAACTCGCTTTCCCAGGCCAGAGTTACGCGAGCACACGCCTACCGCGAGGACACACCGCTTCCGCAGCGGTCCTGTCGATTCGGCAGCGTATCAGCACGGACCTATATAGAAGAACACGTTTGCTATACCATCGCTGAAGGCACTCGTTGAATGTTACTGCGAAGTGGTCAGCAGGGCTAATGTATACGCGAGTACTGAAATGACACATACCCAGAATTGCCTATCTATTGTGAGGCTAAACAGATCAGCAGTGTAGTGTGTGCAACGTTATACTGGAAAAAACTGCTGAAGGTTTCACGAAATGCTCGCAGCCACACGCAGCGCCGAGAAGAAACGCCTTCTGTTCAGCACACTTGCCGCATAAAGAGTTCAATGTAGATAGATGTCAATGCCTGCGAAGGATGCAGCCATCTTCAAGCATGTTGTATGCTTTGAATTTGCAAAAGAAAAAAAAAGAGAAAGGTAATAATAGCGTCTTAAGAACTATTTATAGTTAGAAAACGGGAGATGTCCTGTAACGTGTCACACTTGGGTTCCCTACAGTAATGCAGATTTATATAAGATGTACGCAATACAGGAGATGTTTTACAACGTGCGCGAAACAGATGTCATGTAACGTGCGAAGCTTAGAAGCCGGCCCAATATGCGGGAAGTGACTTATAACGTGTGAAGCTCAAGCAATAACAGCTCCCCCCAAAATTTGTTTCAACGTTGAAATAGTGTATGTACCGAGAGATAGGCATTGCTCAATTTGGGTTAGCAGGACTCTGACGCCCGCAAAGGGCAGTATTATCAGAAATGCAAATTCAACAAAAAAAAGCAAGCTGAGTATACGTGGATATGTATGCAACTGATATGAACTAAAATTAGAAGACGTTTCAACTAGCCCACCATTACTACAGCATTGTTTATTACACACTAGTTATCAAACATTACTTCGTATTGCTGCCTCTGCGGTGAATAAAAATATGTACGAGCGTTATATATGCAAAAGAAAGATGAAGCTTGTTCTCGGGAATTCCTCAGTAACAGTATAGCGTCATAAATAATGCCAAAAAAAACGTGGTCTAACCATACAGTTTCAGAGACGCGGTCTGTGGTGAACACGCATAATATTGCCATAAATTTCGACCTCTTGTGGTTTCAAATAAAGTCTGCACACGCAAATTAAGTTCATTGTATATTTGTGGCCTCAACACAGCTACTGCTGCGACCTCGTAACTCAGCAGCACAAGAACGTCGTTGCCTTGAAGGGCCACAGAGGCAGCGGACAGTGTCCGTTAAAGCCGACGCGCGGGCATGCCGCGAAAGTTCGTGGCTGTCTCAGCGTGCTCGCACACACTGCATTGACCACGAGAGGGTTGGGCCCGGTTGAGCTGAAACTGAAGTACTTCAGTATAGCAGAAATGGGTGGAGCCACGTCTAATTTGGCTTGGCGTTCACGGAAGACAGATGGGGGTACCAGCCTGCAGATGGAGACGCAGCAAAGAAGAGAGAGAGAGAGAGAGTGAGAATGAGAGACAGGGAACGACGTCAGAAACTCTGCATGCTTTACGCGTGGACGCTGGCGTTGTATACGGCCATCCATCTCCGTCGCGGACAGAGAGGTCCTGGTTGGACGAGCAGCACAACATCTATAGCGTAGTGCGTAGATGCGAAGATGCAAGCTTTTTTTGTCGCGGGTTTCGTTTGTTGTTGTTGCCGGCCTACAAATAAAGTAAATCTTCTTGTTTGTGCTCCTTCTTGTCTTTCCGTCGGCTCTGTGACACTGTTTCTATACTTAGGTGTATTCCATCAAATAAGCGATAGATGTAAATAGCGGCAGAGTATCTGAGCATGCGTATCAACGAAAATAGGCAAGCGAGAGAAGACAAAAAAAAAAAAACTAAGTGCATGCAGGTAACTGAAACATACGCTAAACTTTGTAATGTGTAGACATGCACAAGTTGTACATACAAATTTTTGGTAGTTTTGAACAGGAATTGCGCATCTGGCCAAGAGTTATGAAAGTATAGCGTAAATATCATTCCAAGTAGATGGCTGATATTACTACCATGGTCGCGAGAAACGTGGTACTTGTTCTTTATAGTTCTTTTTTCACACGCTGGAAAACGTGTTTTTTCTCTTTGTTTAGACTGGTGAAGCTGACGCCCGTTGTCTGTGAAAATGAAAGCTCATGTGCGCACTTGAAACATAAATCAATCAAAGTTAAGATACCAAGCCCTGTTTATGATTAAGATGATTAAGTTTTTATTTCAGGCAAGAAATGAGAATAAAGAGGGAGAAAAAGAGACACGCAATAGATAATTAAGCTCGCGGATCAGTGGCTGAAAAAACAAACAGACAGACACACACACACAAAAATCAGTACGCAGAATTAGGCTACACGATTACTTCATCATATACTTTTGGACACGTGACAATAATTGCGAAAGGTTTGTTATTTCAAACGTTTTCCCCTACGCCACAAAAATGTCATAATATAAGCGAGTGGAAGAGGTAGGGCATTACGGCGTTTGTATTCGAACACATGCACATGCTAAGTTCCAGTTCAATCCTGTAATATTTCAAAGCAGTTTTCGACGGCGGCAGTCTGAAATGTTCCAGGTCAACGAGGTTTGTTAAGCGATCACTCGGCTGTAGTTAACAACCAGCGATGTGTTGGAACTTGGCACATTAGGTCTAAACAGAATGTTTAGACCCAATGTGCCAGACCTAAACAGAATGTTTGGGCCTAAACAGCATGTTTAGACTCAATGTGCCAGACCTAAACAGAATGTTTGGGTCTAAACAGAATGTTTAGACCCACACACGCAAGTACTGTGAATAATGATGTGTGTACTGCCCAGTATGCATCAATGCAGGATTGCTGATTCCTCATAAGTCTGTTTGTGTTGCCATGAGGACGATGCAGAAAAGAGTACATGTAAAAAAAGTATACGCCCACTGTTTCACGTGAAGCGTTTTCACACACACACACACACACACACACAACACACACACACACACACACACACACACACACACACACACACACACACACACACACACACACACACACACACACACACACACACACACACACACACACACACACACACACACACACACACACACACACACACACACACACACACACACACACACACACACACACACACACACACACACACACACACACCACACACACACACACCACACACACACACACACACACACACACACACACACACGCACGCACGCACGCACGCACGCACGCACGCACGCACGCACGCACGCACGCATGCACACACGTAGTGTTTCAAACAGTTAATGCACGTTGTGCAAGAAACATTCACTTTCTCAGTGTTGTGGTACATAATGCTTTAAGCCACCAATTTTTTTATATTCTTTAGACATAGTGAAACGGATGTCTAATCCATAAACCAATCAAATCATGTGTACTTTTATTATTCGCATGCTGGAAGCTGAATGCATTGTGAATACACGTAATAAAAAGAAAGAAAGAACAGAGAAAGGAAATGATAAAGCAAACGTAACCTCAAAACCCCTCAGCAAGATAACATACCGTTCAAGAAAAACTGCTTTCAGAAGGCATGCAGCGTGAGGTTTAGAAAGGTCTTTGAACCGAGCCGAAAATCATAACGGCGACGCGCTACGTGATACTTGGTCGCATAAAACATCACGTCCACTCCCCCCTTCTATCCTTGCACTATTTCTCATCATCCTCAGCACACAAAACCAAGGCGGCGTCTCGCCGTCTAGACATGCACTCCCTTCCGTCACCCGCTGGGGTAAAACGCCGCCTGACGCAAACGAGCGGAAATGACGTATGCGGCCGTTGTGATGCCATTTCCGTGTCGCGTATAGACTGTGTACACGCATAGGCCGAGGTTGGGCGAGCGAGGAAGAGTCGTGCCGCTGGATGCGAAATTGCGTGACGACATCCTCAGAGATGCCGCATGAGCGCATTGCCGCCTGCTTCCTATATGACTACACGTTCCTGGTTGCAATATTTTACGAGTTGCCATTTGATTCTCTCGCGTCTTGACGTGCATCATGGTCACGTTTTCTTTGTTTCAATTGTTCACTATATATCTCGTTTTATTATTTCCGTATCGCGATAACGTGCATATACCATAATTCCAAGACGCATCCTGCACAGTGGTCTGTAACATTTGCGTCATGCACGGTAGCCTTTATAACAAGAAAAAGAAGCCTTTCATCTGAATGAAAAGCTGGAGTTTTTACTTTTTACATTGTAGATTTTCTTTTGAGACACTTTTCTGTTTTTACTTTCCGTATACTGCTGTTTCTCTCTGCCTACCACTTGGTTCGCTGAAGCTACATATCTCCCCCCCCCCAAAAAAAAAATAATAAAGAAAGATAGACACACTGAAGTTGTGTGCGGACGTTACCAGTAATATTTATGTGGAGAGGCGACAAAACAACAACAAAGATGACAACAACGAAAACCTACAAATTTTCAAGGAGTTACCACTTCACCCGCAAAGAGAGAAAGCGCCGTAGGCTGGGTTGTCATCGTAGCCTGAAAATAAGTTCTTCCCTACTATTATCAAAAAAGAAAGAAAGAAAGAAAAAAAGAATTAAAGGAAGAAAGAAAGAAAGTGCACAGTACATGCGATGGAGCTAGATTCCTACGAAACTCTCACACGTCGGCGCTGTTTACGTACGGCGCCATGGATTTCTATGGCTTGTCGTTGCAGTGCGCGAAGACATCTACAAAGCGGGCCGAGTAAGATGCAGAGCGCAGGAAAGGAGAACAACGCTTTCAGGTCACAGCTGAAATAGCTAGTGTTGAAAATTCTGCTTTTGCGGACGTACGGTGAGCGGTACAATGGCGTAAGCATCGCGAAAAGTAAGAGGGAATGTGGGCATTTTCAATGTGGGTACTGCTTTCTTTTGTCAATGTGGCGGGATTGCAGTTTACAAAAGGGCGCGGCGATTAAAGAATCTCCGAGTTTAAACGCGTCTTATTATTTTTTGGAGTCGACTATACAAGCCTACGCTCTCCGGGAGCCCATTCTCGTCGTATAAAAAAGCTACAGTGTATATTCCTACACATATTGATAAGTAACTATGCAAAAGTGACGTGAAATCCAATTTCGTACTTCGAGCATTAGTGTTTTCTTTTACCCTGAACTTCATTTAATGAAAAATAGCTTATTATAAGCACAAAGAAGAAGTTATTTTCAATTTAGCGCAAGATGACAGCAACAGTGCTGTCAGTGTTGTGTCAAGTGTTTCAACATATCTTATTTCGTGCGAGTCATTTTCAGAGCAACGTAACGCCTCCATAAATTGAGAAAGTTCAGCCCTTGAGCTCTGGAGGTACAAATATTATCCACGAAAACTTACCAAAAGGAATGAAATAAACAAAAATACCAAGCACATGTTACTGACACAAGGGCGCAGAGCACGAACTTTCGCTTGAGCTAAGCGTAACAAGAAGGCATCAGTTGTTCGGATGGCTTCTCCGAACCCTTTCTTTCTTTCTCTCCTTTCTTTCTTTCTTTTTTCGTTTTTTTACTGTTGATGAACTGTAAGTCAAAACACATAACTGTGCAAAACACGAATGTGGACGACCATAGATAGGCATGCGCAGATGACGTGCGCAGTACACACCTTTTATGAGGACGTTGTTACTGAAGCGAAGGTGCTCCTCGTTTCTGTTCCAAGGCATCGGTTACTTGAACAACGCGGCGCCAGGTTCGTTGCGTCTGCAAAAGCGTAATAATAACGAAAAATGTTGTTCGTTCCTTGGAAAGCAATTTCACTTCACGGAGAGACAGTGACTAAACGTCAAACAAGGAAAGTAAAGAATATCAAGAACGAAAAACAGGAAAAATATTCGGAATGAAACATTAAAATTTGGATGTCCAATCAGCAAGCCGAAAATCTAAGAACAAAATAAGCTCGTCAGATCTCTGTCAGGCTTCCTTATTTGCAAGAGTGTACATGCTAACCACATGTTACTATGTAAAAAACTATTGCAGTGTGATGAGTGTAAACCCATGTAGCTGCTCTTTGTTTGTTTGTTTCTTTCTTTCTTTCTCTGTCTTTCTTTTTTCCTTTCTTTCTTTTTTCTGTATTTCTTTTCTTACAGTAACAAATATAAAGAAGGCTTTCTCTCTCCGGCTTATTCATAAAGACTTTGTCTTTTGTACACATTTGTACGCACATGCCGATAAAGCTGTGAAAACAAAAGAACGCGCTGTGGAATTGATAAAAAAAGAGTACACGCATAAGCTCACATGATGTGCCTTTACATAGTGCACCAAGTCATTCTAAGAACAAAAGAAAATAAATCAACGTGAACTAAAGTAACACAGAACACGACAGCGGGTTCGCTAAGAGAAAGCAAATGTTTTTGTTTGAGACTCATGAACATACATGTTTCATCTATACGGCTTTCACTTCATTCCACGCATTTCAATACAGATATATGCAAACGAGAGAAAGAATTTACATGTTACCAATGGAAACATTTTTTTTCTTATAAAAAAAGGAGGGACGGTATACGAAAAGCATGTAGACTGTACAGACTATCGTAGGCAATCTGTTGACGGTAAGAGCACTAGGCAAACGCCCGAAGGCACGGAAACATTGTGGGAGAACTGGGAAAAGAAAAGAAAAACTGAATGTATGTACACGGTAAGGAACAATTGCCTGACGCACTTCGTAGTTCGTTTTCTCGGTCTGATGCGCGCTTGGCCGCTGCACTGCGTACTTCAGTCGCCCCGAAATTCGGCGGTGTAGTTCTTTATAGTGCAATAAAAACGAGCGAACACTCGGAGTCGCTTTAGGCGCAGGACTTAAATCGCTACTGTTTGTCGAGCTTCCCTAAAGTCGTTGGAAAGTTGTTGTCCTTAGAGAAAAGGGCGATACGAGTAAGATGCAACGATTATGCTGTAGCCCCTTTGTTTAGATTTCTTAAAACTTTTTGTGTAGCTTTTAAACAGAGACAAACAAAGAGTGGTGAACGAAAAGTTTCCCGGAAAGTGTTCTTCACTTTCGCGCAGATTGTTGATACGGGTAAGATCACGGGACGGCTACTGCAGCAACAATCGCCTATGCAAAAGCGAGAAAGAAATGAGAGCGGTCTTTGAGCTCGGAAGAAAAGTTCACGTAAACTTGGCTGCGTGAATTATTCAACAGGATTCATCCTCTCTATGATGAGCACGACTAAGTAAACGAGACATGCAGTCCTTTACGCTATATGTAGCTCAGATTATGGTCTGGAAATCTCGCACACCATATGACTTCTTGGGCGTGCTTGCGAGCACTATGCAACAGTCAGCTTCGTTAAAGAGGCCTCGCAAGGAAGGTTGGCGCGGGTGTTGTACCTTTAGAGGTGCATTACCATTTCGTGTATGGTTTTAAATAATTCATAACAAAAAAACTGAAAACCTGAAATGACCAACAGTGGCTGAACAGGGTGGATATATCACTAACGTTGTGGGCGTGCTATCACTCTCTGTAAAGTTGTTTGCGTCTCATGGCACACGCTTGTCGCGTAAATTAGCCGTGGTTTGGTTTAACAGCCGTCGAGTCAGATGTGGCGCTGTGCTAGCATTGGTTACGGTTCGCGCAGTGGCGCCAGAAGCACCACCTGGAGAGGTTAGGCTGACGCACAGAGAGCAGTGGCGACGGTGGGTCCGTCGGTGGGTCCACAGGGACAACGCCACGGTCGCTTCTCGTGGACCCCTCGTGGTAAGTCGAACTCCGCGGTGGCGCATCCGCAGTCTCTTGCATTGTTTGTGTTGCTTGTGTGTCATAGCGGCATACCGTACTAGGTTGATTAGCTTGTATTGTATTATGGCGAATTATATGACATTGTGGGCAGATTTTGTCATCACCACCGCCGTCATGTGCTATATATAGATATGCATGAAGGACACAAAGAATAATAAATCAGAAGAAAATTCCAATACAATCACCGGGGATTCGAGCTAGCGATTCCTCGCTCCTTAGCTCGCTGCGTTTACTAAATACTTCACGCCACTACTGTTATTCATGTCACTAACGGCGAGTTATACATATACACCATTTACCACTGGCTCACTGTGAATGAAGTTAAAAGATACCTTTTTGAACCAAGCGTTTATGTCTGGCTTGTAGTTATGCAGCACGAAAAATGAGACAGCTAGTTTCATCAAAATGTGGTACTAGCCAATCCTCCGTGGTGGATGGGAGCCATATATCGAAGAACAAGCAAGCAAGCGAGCTTATCCCACCATCCGGCTGCCTCCGGTGTCGGCGCTCACACTGCAATGTCTGGGACAATCTGATATGGACGTTTTGGTGGAGTGCATTGGAACTGTACTTTTCGCTACCGTCATCGACATCGTCGACATCAACTGACGCCAAGAAAGGAAACGCTGGTCAAACACCGCTAAAAATGCTGAATGTAGTTGGGCCTTTTGTGATGCCACCCTATTTCGTACGAACAGCTGTGAATAACGCTGCAGCTTCGCACATCCGACCGTGTTCAGTACATTTCGTATTATCCCTAAATCTCTTAGTCTTACTTGGTATAACAGTCCGGTGGGTTGTTTATCGCATTTCGCTGCTTACTTAAAGCACTAAATGAATGTACAGCCGTGGCCACGTCTGTCTGGAGCATGTGAACAGCCGGATTTAGCCCTGCGGCGAGACACATTAAGGCCCTTTTGGGCTCCGACGAGGTCAGCCTGACTACTCGGCCACGCGTGCTCCTGACAAGTCATCTCAGAACACGAAAGTGCCTCAAACTGTCACCCTGCAGACGAAAAGCCGGCTGCTCGCGTGCTCTACAAAGACGTGGGTACGGCTGTACACATGTTGATTGCCCGACCACGTGACTGTCTCCGTTTGATCCGAGAGCAGCGTTTTCCTCTCGAGATCGCACAAGGTCCACCTTCTGATGTCTCTGGAGTGATGCCACAGTGTTCCGTCTTCCATTAATTTTGTAACATTATCTCGCCGTATTTTCACGGTAGCTTTTTAAACTCTCCGAGTCACCTCGAGATAGAAATTTGTGTGTGGTTGCAGCGCATGAAATGTTGAACCATGATGATTTTTCCGAATACTGACATTATTGCCATAGCACGTCAGGTAAAGTGCACACTTCTGACTATGTTACGGGATTTCAAATTATATAACATTATCCGTCTGTCCTGTTAATATCGTAGATAGCGACTTCCTTGAAAAATTATAGAAATTGCAAAAGCGGGCTTCTCCTCACTATGAGTCATACTGCGGTGAAGCCTAGAGCTCACGAGCGCTTGTCAGAGGGATGCACGTTCATAATCTGCTAAATAATGCACGGGGACGCTTTACGAGCGCATAGGAAATAAATAAGTCCGCTCCGTTACACGAACGTCATAGCGACGGCAGAAAAAAAATGAAAACAACGTACGACGTAAGGTGCGCCATTGTGGTCCCGCACAGCCGATCACCGTTCGCACGTTTCGCAATCAGCATATAAAGTATGCTGTAACTTGAAGTCGTATGTATCATATTGATGACTGATATTATTTGCTTGATTAGGCAGCACATGAACGCTTAGGACAGTGATACAGAAAGCAACGTTACGAACGCGACGGCGATGCCATTTACGAGACGTTATGAATGCGACGGACACCACGCGTGAAATTAACGACGATACACACTAGCACCCGCTTAGCTTCAGACAAAGAAACGAGGCATGCACCACTATGCGAGCACCCCCGTCCTTCTTCTTTTTCTTCTTCTTCTAGAAAGGGCATCCGGGCAGAAGAAGTGCGTGCCGTGCTGAACCGAGAAATATTGACGCAAATGAAGACACTCCGACGC
>WOVY01014015.1:0-80143 GCA_013436015.1 Rhipicephalus annulatus
GGGCTAATAAACAGCAGAAGGAAACCACTTTGGTCATTATTTTTCACAAAGGCTCTACATCGTACGTTATCGTTCACAAAGCTATATAACAATAAAATGGCAGCGTCCGCAGCCCCATCAAACGCTACAAGTTGAACGTATTCTTTTGAAAATTCGATGGGCGAGATGAGGAGGTTGATGAGAGCTAAAATACGAAAAGCGTGATAACGTGAACCGTGCCCACTTCATACTGTGTTCCTTACCGCTCGAAGACTTTCAACAAGCGGTTTCGTTATCGATATATTACTTGAGCTGGAGAGATAAAGCATACGCAGTGACCAAGCGACCCACAGTAAGTGTACAGTTCGCCAATTTGCTACAAAATACAGACAGATACCCAACCATTCTTTTAAGGTTATGCAAATCACTTCGAGCGAATACACAGTGTCCCTACTCCTCATAGCGGGAACCAAACCAATGTATGCAACGAAGGAGTGGTTAGTCCAGTTGAACTGATATAAGCATATAAGACCATAATGAAGTCTGCTGTAACGAAGTAATAACATAACCAAGCTATTGCAGGATTCGGCTCAACTCGAATACTTTAGTGTAAACGCGCTAATTGCTAACTTTGAACTTGTCGGCGTATGCCTGAGATTGAAGACTGGAACCTACTTCCTAAGTTCCCGTTCACAAAACGCACATGCCAACATGAACGAACCCGCAAACATTGTTCAGAAACTTCGCGCGACACCCAGCAGAGCAGAAATGAAAATCGCAAACTTGACAGATGGTGATACAAAAACATTGCACACTTTCAGAGTGATGTGCAGCGGCCTAATCATGGCAAGAAAGTGGAGATTCAAGTTGTTGTACGTGCTAAAAAAGCTGCTTCTGATGGCACAGTGAGATCCCAAAAAGTTTGCTGGGGACGTGGTATGCTTTGAGCATGGGAAATACTGGTGGGTCCGCTGTGCTGCTACTTTGGCTTGCAGATGTTAATGGTTTGCTTGTACTTCATTGATGGAGACATTGTCGCTGGCACACAGGAACGCACTGCAATAAAAATAATGGATGTAAAAGCGAAGAACAACTAATCCCATACGAGCACTTTCCTCGCTCTTTCAGACCCAAGGTGCACAACTTTCTGTGGTGAAAGTTTTCGATTCCACTACCTAAAAACAAACCATTCACAATGTTGACAATGCACAAAAAAAATGAAAATCACTGAGAGCCCACCCTTACATTTTGTAAGTGCACACGTAGTGTTTGAGGATAGTTTCCTCAGAATGTCCTAAACACAAATAGCACATTAAACAGCTGGAATAAAAGCATAGTCACCATTTTTCTCTAGGGCACTCAGACAGGAGCTGTTGGTGGAGACGTCTTCTGGAGGGTCTTGTGAAGCTTGTTCAGTGCCTCGGACAGTGCTGTCGGAACAATATTTGCGAGCGTCCTGGGGAAGTCTCTGGTGTTGAAGTGAACATACCAACTTACCGGTCACACAAGTTCCTTTTGTGACAGCTGAACGACTGGTTAAGGTTTTCTCCGGCAAGACGAAGTCAGCAGAAATTCTTTCACCAGCTACAGGGAGCTGCCACCTGCAGAGGTTTGGTCAACAGTCAATTTGGGTAAAAAAAAGAAATCGCGACACTGAACGCACCCTGCTCATCGGGGCACCTCAATGTGTGGGAGCCGCTTTTTGAAGCCTCTACCGCAGGTCTGAAGAAATGAAATTACGACAATGTGTCAGTAAGAGGCTTAAAATAGCACAAACTGAAGCTCATCCGCACCTTGCAGTGCAGTTCTGCAGTCTGTCACAGTCACTATTTGAAGCGCTCTCAGGAACGTGCATATATGTGCAGTTGGTACAAGTTACAAAGCTTGTAGCATGGGGAAACTAAACAGCTCTTTCAAACGCATAAATTGGTGAACGTGGAGAAAAGAGAAGGCACCAACTAGGAAACAAGTAATTTGTGATTTTTGGAATTATCAACAGTGCCAGCTTTACCGATGAAAAGGTATATGTACATGTGCACTCAGGCTTGAAGATAACGTGAAATAGCCCTTTAAAGTCTTTCAAAACAAGTTGCGCAGGTCAAGAGCAATCAAAACGACAGAAATGTAAAGCTGCTGTTAGGAAGGTAATAGCCCACAATTCACAAAATTTAAGACTTTCCAAGTGTTACTTCTATAGTGAGGTTTCTCCATCAGCTACAAAGATCTTCGCGGTTAACTGTCGCCACTGATTCAATACAAGTGGCTGCTATTGCACATATTTGAGTTTCAGTCAATCACTTACATGGTGCAGCTGGTTGCACACTGGGAACAGCCATTCTTGTTAGCCTTGTGTGCCCAGGGTCCATGAAACTTGGCAGTAAAATGGTCGCTACAAAACCCTGTACGTTGCGTACAATAGGCTGGCCGGCTTACTCAGGAGATCATCGCGTCCAGCATACTGCATCCATGCTTTCTTCCTGAATTGGCAATGAACTATCAGCTGAAAGGGGAAGTGCTTGAATAGTGATTTTTTATTGTTACCCTCACTGAGCAAGTACGAACAGTAAGCCTAAAGACATGCAAACCATACAAAAGCTTTAACACACCTGCCGTCCCGGTGGTATGCTGAAGAAACTCGTCCCCAGGCTTCTTGTGGGTTCTGCTATTGTTGAAGCAACCACGATACACAAACAGTAGCTGCCGTAGCTTGGACCGCCGGACGGTATGGCATCAGCGCGGTCTGAAAATGTTAGTAAGTGGATGCTTCGCTGTCAAATTACGAAAAATATATGTGCACGTCTTAAGTGTACCAACAAAACCCCTTTGAATGATTAGCTAATCGATGCACAATACAAAACCAGTGATACATCTCTGACCCATAAAACTGTGACTTACGAAGATATACGTCAAGACCACGTACAAAGATCTTCAAAAGTTTCCAGGCCGCTATCCCTTGTAATGCAATGGTATTGCGGCCTGGGGGAACTTTAGAACACCTTCGTACGTACGCAGTATCAGCAGTACATTGGGAAGAAAAATCGTAGTTGAAATTTGTGCGGTAAAATTATATTGGAAACGTCAAAAATTCGTGAGCAGCTTGCACTAGTGGCACAAGGCTAGCAAAGAAACGAAATGATGGCCACTTGGCTTAGTCCAGATTTGCCTCCGGCACACCAAGAATTATTCGTGTTCCGAGCCTTCGGGAAACGCGTCGTGAAGGATGCGAGGCCCAGCGAACGCTTCTCAATATTTTGCACCGAGCCACCGAGCCTATGACCTAGCTGCCCAGCTATGCTCAGCGCACAGACGCTCGCGTCCGTGGCAGACGCAGCACGCGTCGCCTCGGCTTGACGCCGTGCCACCTTTGCTATACTGCATACGTTGCACAATGTTCCCATCTAGCCGCTGCATAGAGCCCACAAACTTTCTTTTTAGCGAACCTCCCAGTCCTTACAAGCTTCAGAAAAAGGTTACAACTGCGTGAATGAGACGCCAGGTAAGAAACAAACTCGCACACACGAAGCGCAACGTGTGTGTGTGCATCTTTCTATGTTTGTTGCATGGTGTCTTATTCGCGCAGGTGTAACCGTTTTCTGAGATAAAATGACCCCCACAAGCGCAACAAACATGTCATTCAACAAGCTTCGCTTGAAAACGTGCCTCACCTGTTATCTCACGCACGAAAACGCCGACGCAGCCGACGTTGACGAAAGCGACGAAAGCTTCTCGCTGTCAGTCATGCATGGGTTTGTCGCTGTGTGGATGGTGTTTATGACAGTACGGCTGAAGAAAAATTGATCGCGTAAGGTGTGTTGAATAAAGTGTTTTTATGTATAAAGAACATACCAGATTTGGGTTGTATAATTATTATTTTGTGAAAAACATTCTGTGCATTGATTATAAACTGTTTTTTTTTGGCGCTTGCGCACCTCTGACGTTTGGTGGGAGCACTAGTTCGTATACGTAGTCGTGACGCACTTCCTAAGGCCAGGTTTCGCGGAGTGTCCACTCTGTCTTTTGTCTTTCTCTATGATATAACCAACCACTATACATAGCCTTCATAGATTACGAAGGCGTTTTGGATTAAGTAGAAATATCAGCGTCATGCAGACACTGCGGAATCAGGGGCGTCGATGGAAAGTATATATAAACATCCTGGAAGAAATCTACAGGGGATGAACTGCTACCATAGTGCTTCATAAAGAAAGCAACAGAATACCAATCAAGAAGGGTGTAAGCAGGGGGACACAATCTCCCAATGCTATTTACCGCGTGCTACAGGGAGGTTTTCAGAAGCCTAGATTGGGAACAGTTAGGAATAAAAGTTAATGGAGAGTACCTTAGTAAACCTGCGCTTCGCCGATGACATTGCATTGCTGAGTAACTCAGGGGACGAATTGCAACTCATGATTACGGAGTTACACAGGAGAGCAGAAAGGTGGGTCTTAAAATTAATCGGCAGAAACGAAAGTAATGTACAAACAACCTCGGACAGGAACAGCGCTTCGAGATAGGTAATAGTGCACTTGAAGTTGTAAAAGACTATGTCTACTTAGGGCAGGTAATAACCGCAGAGCCTAACCACGAGATTGAAAGTAACTAGAAGAATAAGAATGGGGTGGAGCACCATTCAGCAAGCACTCTCAAATTATGAAGGTAGATTGCCACTATCTCTCAAGTGGGAGGTATATAACAGCTGTATCTTTGCCGGTACTTAGCTACGGGACAGAAACCATGGAGACTTACAAAGAGGGTTCAGCTTAAATTGAGGACGACGCAGCGAGCAATGGAAAGAAAATTGGTAGTGTAACCTTAAGAGACAAGAAGAGAGCAGAGTGGATTAGGGAACAAACGGGGGGTTAAGGATATCATAGCTGAATCAAGAAGAAGAAATGGACATGGGCCGGGCATTGTAGCGCGTAGACAGGATAACCGTGGTCATTAAGGGCAACTAACTGGATTTCAAGAGAAGGCAAGCGGGTTAGGGGGAGACCGAAGGTTAGGTGGCCAGATGAGATTAAGAAGTTTGCGGGTATAAATTGGCAGCAGCAAGCACAGGACCGGGTTAACTGGCGGAACATGGGAGAGGCCTTTGTTTTGCAGTGGACGTGGTCAGGCTGATGATGATGATGATGATGATGATGATACCTACTTGTTCAAAGATCATATATCTCGTGTTTAAGCTGCAAGTAGGATAGAACTTTGAGGGGACGGCCCACAGCTCTCCCATAGTCGAGTACGAAGTACTCAAAATCGTTCAACACCTTATCTAACCACACAGCACACCCGTAGGGTTGTTGCGCCCACAGGGCGGCTTTCAGCTCTCTCATAGTCCAGTATTTGTTACTCTAAATCGCTACCCACTTTTTCTAAACACATCTTATTTCGCAATCGGGACGGCCAACTGCTTTCCCATAGGTGAGTACTAAGTGCTCGAAATCATTAAACCATGGCCTCAGAAATTGCAGGCGCGCGGCGTGGTGGTCTCCGGCCATCCCAATCACCGCGCTCCCCAGCAAAACCAGCGTGTATCACCTCACTCGCCCGGCTACCTCGAGGGGGCGCGTTTAATGTGGGTCACTCGAGCGGCGGAGAACGTGACAGAAGGCAGAGCGTGCGGGATTTCAGCGTGCGTATCTTCTTTTTGTTTTTTGTTTCGCGTGAGCAACAATCACTGACAAATCTTGTGGCTATACTCATGCCAAGTATTTTTTTTTCTGTTACTGCTTCTACTTTGGTTCAATTGGCGAATAAAAGCATGACAACTGCTGAACTTTTCTTATATAAATCAATGCAAGGAGGTATTATTTCGTCTGCGACAGAGACATTCGAGCATTCCCCCTTTCTGGAGACGCGTATGTGGGTGAAAACTGGGCTAGTGATTGTCATTGAATCATATTGCCCTCCTATCGTTAGGCGTTATTTTGCTATATAATCCCCAGCCGTGGTTGTCTAGTGGCTAAGGTACTCGGCTGCGGAACCGCAGGTCACGGGATCGAATCCCGGCTGCGGCGGCTGCATTTCCGATGGAGGCGGAAATGATGTAGGCCCGTGTGCTCAGATTATGGTGCACGTTAAAGAACCCCAGGTGGTCAAAATTTCCGGAGCCCTCCACTACGTGTCTTTCAGAATCATATGGTGGTTCTGGGACGTTAAACCCCATATACAAATCAAATTTGCTGTTTTATCGTGTACCGATATTTATCAGGTGGTCAACCGAATGCCACTTACGCTCTAGATATTTAAATTCGCTGATCCTGCCACTTAATAATGTGATAAGAAATTTTTCCGGATATTGTGAAAGGCTATGTTATGCCGACCTACATATACTCCCTACGTCCTTCACAATGAAAGTGCTTGAGTTATCATCGTCTCCCTTTTTCGCCATCTGTATTTTCATTATGTTTTGGTAGCACAATGGCAATATCAGTATCGTGTTCATTTACCGTTATCTCTACTGCATCGAAATCAAAGGGTCGCACATGCGGCCGAACGACGTCTTTCAGAAAACCAAGTATTCGTCGAGGTAGACTACTGGAGAATAAAAATTGTGAATTGTCACTGCTATGCAACGCGCAGAGTTTTATACCATATACACAGAACTCTAAACGCGTGCGGGCGTTCTTCTTCAACATGCAAAAGATCTCGATGTTCACTCTTACATTCCCCAACATATCCACTGAACACCATAGACCTCATAGTGCAATGGGCGACAATAATTGACCAAAGCACACCTGTAACCAGCCCGTGGTCATCGCACAGCCGGTGACGTTCAGTCTAGACATAGTCTAGACCTCCTCCCTGTCTCCTTGTTCTGCGGCGTCATGGAGGTATAGTTGGAAAGAGAATCTGGGGAAGCCTCGCGACCGAGTGCGAAGCGTTGTTCGCTTTGAGGGCGCACCTTTCGCGTCAGACTTGACGTCGTCGGCACATTGTGAGGAGAGAGCAAGACAGTTGCTGATGCTGAGCGCCCAGTTTGGTCAGGTGAGTGACCGTTCATCTCCAGCGGGTGCTATTTCTTCGTAACGCGCTCATTCCGCGTTGTTCGCGTGGTTACCTTGCGGTGCATGCGTCGGTGGCATTCTGCATAAAGGAGAGAAGTTTTTGAGTGGAAGTCAAAACAAATGTTTGACTCAATAGTAGCGATTTATTAATTAAGTTGCCGACTGGTTACGGTTTATGCAATTGATGCTATGCCAATGCCATAGTTTTTTTTCTGTTAGGGAAAGGGACGTGAGGTCTTTTTTCTGCCATTTAATTTCAGGAATATGTCATACTGCTGCGTGACCTTCTGCACGCCAGATAGGAAAAAAAAAAACTTTGGCACGAGACCCGAGCATGCGCAGTGGTGGTGTCAACGGCACCGCCAACGCCGAATTCGCGAGTAGGTGCGACTATAAAATGCTCCAGATTTATTAAAAACTGACAGCTCAATCCACAAGCTAAATCGGAATTCCGCATTCGGTTCTCACGGGTTACACGCAAATAAATTGGTCACTTTCTTGTTCTTTTCGTGGAACTACCCCTGATATAGGTTGTAACGTTGTTTGGAGAATTATCACAGGCGCGCTGACGTAATCACAGCCGTGCAACGCGTAGCGTGATGCGGTTTTATTGCTTTTAGGGACGACGCTCTTTATAGCATCATTTGGTCGGTCGTCCTTCTATCCAGCGTAGCCAGCATATCCACGGAGTGAACGATATGATGAGTGGGGCGAAGTGTCCGTCCGTCCGATGCGTGGTGTTGTGTGGTAGGACTCTACGGACGCATGGACGAACGAATGCACGGACGGACGAATGCTTCGCCCCACTAATCACTCACTCCGCACATATGCCATGATTTTAGAGAGATTTAGTGCTGGGTACCCAAGCTCTTGGGGCGCTGCGGGCTTGGGGGCGCGTGGCGTTGCGTACCTAACCCATACCCAACTGGAATGCCTTATAGAGGCGTGCACGCAAACGCAAGCCGCACGAAGGTCACATGCGCTCGCAGCGCTATAGCGTCTTCTTGCGTAAGAATTATTTATATATTTGTACGATTTGAAATGTTAAATTAAACAAACATAGTGATCAGGACACTTTTTTATCATGTACAGTATCAAGGTATACGCAAAAAAGTGAAAAATACAAGGTTACTGTAACGACAGTGTCAACATCTTGTGACACTTCGTGCAACCACAGTCGTGGACATGTTAGCTTACGCGTAATGTTTTTGACGTGAAAACGAATAAAAAGTTAGTAATTTGTAATATTGTCGCTGCGCAAATTTCGCATCAGATGTACAATGCACAATGTTTCTGCAATAACAATGTTGTGGTTGTCCGTTTCACTATGGCCCCGCTAGATGGCGCCACCTATTCAGCTGGTCAGGGGCTGGCATATCTTTAGTTTCTATGTTCCAGGCCATTCTAGCTTTGGTAATCTGGCTGAAACCGTGTAATCGCTATAAGTGCTCACACTTTGGCTTATTTTAACTCGACGGCTAGAGTATCCGCAGTGCGGATACTGTGAGTTCTTGCGAAGGTGGACCTTACAAGGCGGCCGATCCATGCTGTCCGAGATTTCGCGCCTTTGTGCCATGCTATTTGTATAGTGGCTAGCCACTATAATATTTGCACCTAAAACTTCAAAGTCAAAGCGGTGGCTCTGGCCAGCCTCGGCTTTGCTTGCCGTGAAGATAACATGATGCGTCAGCATGTGCGCCGGGGCAGCTTATCTCCGCTAGGAGGCCAGTGGAGGCACCGTTGTTTATGGCCGCACGGACGCATGGCCCCATCGCCCCAGCGATCTTGCGACGCATCTGTTCGAGGTTTCGCGCATGCGCAATACCGCCGCCCCAACGTCCTGGGTACGCAAGCCGCTTGGGTACCCAGCACTAAAACTCCCTTTTGTTTATTTATCCTTCGCGCGCCGAACAGCGCTTTGCTCCTCGTTGAGAAGTCCTACTGGACGTGCTCAGTTGTAGTGAGCATGGCTGGACGGCAGGCGTGCCAGCCTAAGAAGCGAAGAACGCTTCTTAGAAGCAATAGAACCACGTCGCGGCGCAGCTGTGATTACATTAGGGAGTATGCGAGAATTCTCGAAGCAGCGTTACAATGAAACGCAGTGTTAGTTCAATGAGGTCAAGAAGAATCCATTCAATCGAGTGTAAAAAGAAATCCATAGATGTAGAACGTGGCACTTGATCTTCTGACCTCGCTTGCGGGTCGGGCTGCAATTTTTCTTTATTTTTTTAGCCAGTGCCCTCTCCGCCCCTTTGCTATACAGCCCGTGAATTTCAAAGTATAGTTTTGAGCACATGTGGATCTCTTGTAGAGACATGCAATTTAAAATGCTCTAATATGGGCAGCGTCAATCTACAGCAAAATAAAAACCCCATTTGAAAATGAAATGCCCCAGCGTTGACCTTGTCTCTCGTACTCCTTGACCCTACATTTCCAAACGAAGTTATATGAAAGCGCAAAATCATTTTTTTTTCTCGTCACATGGAAGCTTCGCCAACAGTGTGGCAGCCTTTTCGGATGAATGGATGGATGGATGGATGTATCCGGCAGTGCCCTTTAGATCGGATGGTGGCTACGTCACCTAGCCATAAAGTTAAGTACTATATCACTATGTGTTTAAGGGTTGAATTTCACTCGCACCTTGATTGTAGCCACTAATCAGTTAGCCCCCTCCTGGTTATTTCTACCCGTTTAAAGCCTATTTTGCCTTGACTGTTCCTAAACCTCAATGCTTCAAAAAATTCTGTGCCATTACCTTGGACTATAGGGTGGAGCCCTACAGGGAACAATATGAAATGTTCGGCCATTTTCTCCCCCTTTTCGACCGAAAGAAAGAGCGCCGTGGTGCGGAGGAAAAAGCGGGCCATGCCCACCTCCTCTGGAAACACGCGCGCTCTGTGCGATTGGGACGGCCGGAGAGAAACTCGCCGCGCGCCCGCAATCTACGAGTCCATCGTTAAACACTTTTTGAAAAACCATATGTTTTTTTCCCTTGCGTATTATTAGGATTCCCCGGGACGGCTTCCTGCTCTCACATAGTAGAGTACCTGGTACTCGAAATCGTTACACACATACACTCTAAAAAATATAGAGTAAAAAGGGTGTCTTTTTGTACCACAACAATAATCGTCATCAGGCCTGCGTGCGCTTCCTTTCTTGAAAACTCGGCGCTGGCCACTTTCCTATCGAGAATGCAATGTAACCCTGATAATGGGCATGTCGATCGTTACTCAACGTTTCTAGACTAGGTAAGTTGCAAAACTGAGCGATGTTGCGCAGCGCCGCCGCTGCCAGCGACAAATGTGGCGCTGCTGTTGCATCCGGATTCACTTACTGCATGCTCGCTCACAGAACACCTAGCTCGCTCGTGTCACTCCCGTAACCTCCTTCGCCTGTGCATGTTGCAGTGCGCCGATATCTGTGGAGGCTTCTTTCTGCGTGAACAGTTTTGTGCTTCAGCGCGCCCTGTTCTGCTTTGTATGTGTTGCGTGTTTTCATCATGCCCAGATGTTGCGTTCTCGGCTGTAGAGTAGCCACAGAAAATGAGACACCACGGCATTTGTTTTTTGGCCACGCGTACCTGAGCAGCGAGAGGCATGAAACCACGCTATTGCTCGTGCAGATAAGAAACTGCCCAGCACCTCACGTATGGGTGATATGAGAAGGTGATTCTTAAGAAAGAAAGGAAGAGAAAAGTGAGCTCCGTAACTGTCTGCTTCAGTGAGCGACACCTCAACAGTAGCTCACAAGGGATGGGGGTGAAGAGGGATAAAACGGGTAGGAGTAAAGGTGTAGAAAAGAGAAAGAGACGGGAGGTGGTAAGCCAGAAGGAGCGACAACAAACTGATGGGATAGGAGAGATAGGAAGGATGGTAACACGGTCACAGGAGTCCGAGCACGGGGCACCATTTGCGAGAGCTCTTGTCGGCGTCAGTAGATGCACTTTCATGAGAAGGACATCCTGAAGGCTTTCACTCACGTCATATAGTAAGAAGGTACAAATCGCAAGAGGAAAGTGGGACCTTGTCGAAGGATGCGTTCCACGAATATTCCCGAATTCATCCGCTTACCTTGCCCGCTTACCTTTGTCGTGGGGCCCGCGACAAAGAAGCGAAAGCTGCCCAATAGGAGTGAGGTATTTTCCAGAATATCATCGGCGAAAAAGAATAGACTATCTCCGAGCACTGAGCTCGAAGACAGTGAAATAAGTCCCAACATGCCGTCAACTAGTGGCGTCATATCGCTTCAAGACATAGAACCCGTTTGTTTGCATGCTGGCGGAAAGTTGTTGAGAATGGCGAGACAAGACGTGTTGTGGTGTTTCTAGGGCTCAAAGAAAAAAAAAGAGCGCTATTTGTGGAGAAATGCGTTGTCGTCGCAGAAGACATGACATTCACCATTAGCAGCCGTCACCATCGCTTAGCCAAGTCGCCTGGCAATGCAGATACCATCACCCAATCGACCGAACTTCTGGGGGACATAGAAAATCTGAAAGTGTGTTCATGTTGTCCCAGTGCGTCAGCAGGCAGACTCGTGTGTAATGACTACGAAGTGCTCACCGATTCCCCAAAGTGCGGTCTCTGCTCGAAGCTTTGGCTGCAGCTGTGTTAACAGGTTTCATTAGAGGAACTCCAGAAGAAGCAGAGGGAAGACATGCTCAAGAAAATGGCCGCTCGCGTAGCTTCTCGACGGTCTAAGTTCCTAAAGAGTGGGACTGACATGAAAAAAAGCTGACTACATAACCAGACAAAAGCCACGAGATGGCGTCACATAGTTGTAATTTATTTTCAAGCCCGAAAAACACAGCCACAGAAAGAGGATGCCAGACATTGTAATTGGGGTTTTCGCGTCTAAAATATATTGCGAACGTACGCCAACTAGCAACTAACCGACAGACTCGTATGTTATGCTATATATATCAAGCATTGTTTATTGTGGGCAGTTCAGAAAACCATAATTATACTATATTTGCCTTACACCACTAAATATCACGCAGTACTAAGTTTGTGCGGCAGCACAACAAATCTCAATAATATACTGTTGGCAGAGCTCTTTCAGAACGGCCGCCACGGCGTCTTGACACGACGACTACACGTTTTCGTCTGCTAGCGGAAGCTTGTTGCGCCGCCAGTGCCACCAAACCGGAAGCTGTCCCGGCGCCGAGTGACGAGTAGTCTGACACCGGGAGTTTTGCAACTTACCTAGTCTAGAAACGTTGATCGTGACCGGAATGTACTTGGCGCGGGGCGATAGCGCAAGGATGGAACACAATATATATGACGATTATTGTTGTTGGACAAAAAGACACCCTTTTTACTCGCTCTTTTTTTAGAGTGTATTCTTAACACAAAATTAGTGCATATAGTCAGCAGGTGTGCTCTAATGTTGGAAGATAAATTCACAGTCTCTTCTGTGTTATGCGTGACATAATTTCGTACACGTCGGCAAGATAAGGTCGGAGACACTTGGTTTCACTTGACCAAGAGAAGGAATTCGGTTGCCTTGAGCACAGCTTCATATTCAGCGTAACGGCAGCTCTTGGCTTTTCGCAAAACTTTATTGAGCGTCTCAGAAACGCATGGAGAAATCTACACAACACGTTGTTTCTTGATGATTTATAGAGTGCCTAATTTCCTGCTACCCATGGTGTTCGCCAGTGTTGTCCTCTGTCCACTGTATGCGTTTGGTACTCTGCCTCTAACAATTCCTACGCTCGCTACTTGCTGATTCATATGTTCAAGGCATTCCACCACCAGATCATTGTATCGTGAAGATGAAATTTGCTGATGCCATCACGTTGTATTTGAATAATGAGGACGGTTTATCCCCTAGCCTACAACTTTTTGCTGAGTATGGGACTATTTCAGGCCTTGCTTTAATGTTTTCAAAATGTCCATATCTATTCCTTGGTTCCTCAGACACCTGCCAAAGTCATTTTTGAATCTTCAAAAAAGCGACTCCATTCGCATTCTGGGACTTGATAATACTTGCTATGGCATATCAGCCTCCGTGTGGGTTCCAGTATAGTCGAAGACGTAAAAGCACAAGAGTACGACTTACCGATGCTGGAAAGAAGGTATTTAGCACAGACTTGCACCTAAGATAATTGTACGCTGTCGAAACAACCAGGCAAATTAAATATATTTATCCTAAGGCATAGGTGCCCACCAGCACCAGTTGCGTTGCAGGACGATACCCAGAAGCACGGACGAACCAAACGTGTCACATGTACTTGTCGTGTATCAGTGAGGTGCTGAGAGTCGTCGGGGTCTCGCAATTCAAGCTGACATACATTCGTTCTCGCACCATTGCCGTCCATTCTAACGCTTCATGGTACAATGCACATGTGACGCTCCTATCTATTTAAAAAAAAAATCACGCTTTATCACTACACGAAACTCATGCCTGCTAATGCACGCTGGTCTGCGTGTAAAGCTGCATTCGACACCGCAACAACTTAAAATGTGCGGAATCTAAATTTATACCTACGTACACTTTTCGTAAAAACTTTTTGGAGCTTAATCAACCCCTTTCGCGATGAAAATACAACTCTTGAAGGCTCATCAGGCACTCGTATACCATGGCCAATCGAACAACACGGTGCAGTTCCTAATGATACATTTGCAAAAAAAAAAAAAAGAAAACTTTTCTGCCGTTTGAAATCATCGCCTACCTCCTATTCGCCAATACGATTGTCTATTTGTGCCCCTAGTTATTAGTGACGTGGATGGTGTTAGGGAGCTATTTGATTTTTGGAACTATCACTAATCACCTGGTTACGATTATTTTAACTCAAAATTTCTAAAAAATACCCAAATCGCTAGTTATATTATTCTTTTTCAGCGACTTTTTTTCAGCAACCACTATATACATATAATCTGCCTACACAATAGAAATTCGGGAAGGAAGTTCCACTTCATAAGCACGACAATATAAGTTAAGCTGCTAATTATCTTCTCATCCTTCTCTGAAGCACTAGAGTCACATTTCTCGAACATATCATTTTCGAACATCTCGTTCACTTTCTCGACTCCAAAGCATTCTAAACGCGAAGCGTTTCTTTGGCGTGCTGCACACACAGCTATCTATCTATCTATCTATCTATCTATCTATCTATCTATCTATCTATCTATCTATCTATCTATCTATCTATCTATCTATCTATCTATCTAGCTATCTATCTATCTATCTATCTATCTATCTATCTATCTATCTATCTATCTATCTATCTATCTATCGATCTATCTATCTATCTATCTATCTATCTATCTATCTATCTATCTATCTATCTATCTATCTATCTATCTATCTATCTATCTATCTATCTATCTATCTATCTATCTATCTATCTATCTAGCTATCTATCTATCTATGTATCTATCTATCTATCTATCTATCTATCTATCTATCTATCTATCTATCTATCTATCTATCTATCTATCTATCTATCTATCTATCTATCTATCTATCTATCTATCTATCTATCTATCTATCTATCTATCTATCTATCTATCTATCTATCTATCTATCTATCTATCTATCTATCTGCATTCTGTGTAATGGTTACCATGCTTTGAAGCATGAGCAATTATGCATGTGAAATATTTTCGAACTCGCTATGCTCCCATTATGGAGTTTTAAAGGAATACCCGTAGTGAAGTGCGTGTTTATTGTATTAAGTGGCCGGCTTTCACCCACAAAGCCATTATGATAATAACATATTGTGACTCCCGGTGGTAATGCATGCTCCCGGTGGCAATGCATGTGCCACTCAATATAAATCTGACCGACAGGACACGTGTGTTTGTAAAGCATCAAAATGATTTTCTCTGCATTTCCAAGCAGAAGTTATTTTCCCCGTACTTCCGAGTACGTGGTTGTGGGACAGAGTGTTCGCTTGCCAAGCATACGACCAGGGTTCCATATTCACTCGGACCAGGAAATTTTCATATTTCTATCATTTGCATGTTTCTCGATTTTTCGGTCACAGACAACACGATGATATATCGTTCCCAACCATGAACGCCAACACCGACACCGATTCCCTAATTTCTGCGAAACAAGCTCTGTAACGTCATCGAGTCGCGTTAAAACGTTATATTGTAGCATGCTGCCTGAGTTCATAATTAATAGAGAATTATTCTACCATTATATTTGAATTTAGAACGAATTCTGCAGAATAGTCAGCGAGAAAGCGCTCACTTTTCTCTCCACAAATAATGCCGCAAAACCAAAGTCCAATTCATGAATGATTGATTCATCTGTGGGGTTTAACGTCCCAAAACCGCCACATGATTATGAGAGACGGCGTAGTGGAGGGCTCCGCAAATTTCGACCGCCTGGGGTTCTTTAACGTGCACCCAAATCTGAGTACACGGGCCTACAACATTTCCGCCTCCATCGGAAATGCAGCCGCCACAGCCGGGAGTTGAACCCGTGACCTGCGGGTCAGCAGCCGAGTACCTTAGCCACTAGACCACCGTGGCGGGGCAAACCAAAGTCCAAACCAAAGTCCAAGGCCATTGGCTGATTTGAGCAGCGTAACAGAATATATAGGTACCGGGTCCATCACGACGCTCGCGCACGTGCTCTTGAGCGCCTCGATGCGTGCGTAGCGTGCGCGCATCGAAGCAGCGTGATCACTCCAATGCGTTCGATGAAATGACAAAGAAACCCTCAAAGAAAGTGTTCGAAATTATTATGATGCGTACCAATGAACTGACGTTACTTCTTTCTCCTTTGTCATACGCGCACTCTCTAACGTGAAAGGATAAAAAAAAGTGCTCAGTGCGCAAATCCTTGTAACTGCTCTCGTACATGACGGATTGCAAAAAAAAATGTAGCTGTCGATTTGTGAAGCAAAATTTTAAATAAAGCCATCGGTGATAACTTGAAGACAGCTTGTTAGGCGTACTTCGTTGCGTGGGAGTCTTTTCGTGTAATCCACTCAGTTACTATTAATGACCAATTATTTGTCTGCCTACGCGCTACGTGTCCGGCACATGTCAATTTCTGAGCTTCTTGATTTCAACTGTGATATCCTTGGGCCCCGTTTGTTCCTTGCGTGGACCTTTCTGCTCTCTTCATTGTCTCCTAAGGTTCCACCTATCATTTTCCTTTCCATCGCTCGCTGCGTCGTCCTCAATTTGAGCTGAACCCTCTTTCTAAGCCTCCATTTTTCAGGCGAGTACCGGCAAGCTGCAGCTGTTGTATTCGCCTGGTGTGCGACCGATGGCGGCGCTGCGAACTACGGATGTATATATGACGTCAGAGTGGGGATTCTCGCGCTTTCGTAAAAACTACCGTCGTGGTGAAACTCTAAAAAGAAGCAGTTTAGTTGGTTATTTCGTGAATGGTGTATATCGACGCTGTTCGAACAGCCGTAGATCTCTGCTGCTTTTCATGTTCATTTCAGAAGCACAGCGCTTTGTTCCTTGGAATTGCGGCCGCTTGTCTCTGCGCCACTGCTCAATGGTGAAGTATTGTTCTGGGCCTCAGAGTACTGTGTCTGACCGCGAAAAGGGTGTAGGCTCTCACAACTATCTAAAGGATCTGAATCTGGAGAAGTGAATAGTCAAGCTGGCAGAATGGGAAAGAGTTCCACGCTTTCATCGACCGTGTGCAGCAAGCACTTTGCCGGCAGTGACGTCTGCTGTACCCGCAGTACGCGTCACTCTTCTGTAAGGATGTAACCCTGTTTGAGTGCCCCGCCAGTTCTTCAGCCGTTTGTTGTACACAGACTGTAAGCACAGACGACTTGAACCAGCTGCGGTGCCATCCGGAAACCTGCCGCGAGGATGGACAGGGAGCCATCGACGCGATTTTCGCGAATCGCTTCGCTCGCTCATAAGCACAGCTCGTGAGTGCAGCTGAGTGGCATAGGATATCAGACTACGGCCTTATTCGGTCGGTGTTTGTACACACGTAGTTTACTGATGAAGACAAGCACGTGCCTAGTGTATTACTTCTCATAAATTCATAAGCGAAACCTGCCGCTGCCTTTTAGTGCACAGTATCTAAAAGTTTTCTCCCGAGGCCGTGCGTACACTTTTTAAAAAGTAGAGCCCTTTAAGCTTTTCATTATGCCACGTGCGAGAACAGAAACTCGACACAGTTTGCCCTTGCCATGTCACTCTATGTAGCCCTGTGCGTTACATATGGGTTAAATTCTGACACCCAAGCGACGTCTGTATGTGATATTGTTACGCATGCCTTGGAAGAAAAAGAAGATGGGTGAACATGCTGACTGCCCCAAGAGCTGGAGGAAGAAAAGAAGACGACGAGACTGCGATCATCAGCCTGTTGGCCGCTCCGGCGCTTCTCTTCGCGACCAAAATAAACGGCCCCCTTCAGCCGTATACGTCCTGGTCCTCCTTGTGCGTAACAGATTGGTGGAAGCGTGCTGGGTAAGACAAGCCCAACGACGGGAGCTTCACTACCTGGACTACGCCGCAGCCGCCGCCTTGCCGGACTCCCGCCTGCACCGATCGTAATGGCCCAAGATCACCCATCTAACGCTTCAAGGCCAACTCCAATGGGTTCCGTGCCCTACTACCGAGTCCCGCCAACCTTTGGAGGAAAATCGGGAGAGGATGTCGACGCGTGGCTCGTCCAGTACAAGCGAGTCAGCAAGTCCAACGGCTGGGATGCCGCCGCTCAGCTAAGCAATGCGGTCTTCTGCCTTACGGATACTGCGCTCGTGTGGTATGAAAACCACGAGGACACACTGACGACGTGGGACGTTTTTGTTGCAGAGCTGAAAGCGTGTTTCGGCGACTCGAGCGTCAAAAGGAAGCGGGCAGAGCAGACATTGTCTCAACGCGCGCAGCTTCCAGGTGAGACATGTACCACGTATATAGAGGATGTGCTGAAGCTCTGCAAGGTGGTCAATGATCAGATGTCAGAAGACGACAAAGTAGGGCATTTGCTGAAAGGCATAGCCGAAGATGTATATAATTTTCTAATCGGAAAAGAGCACCTGAGCTCGGTGTCCGACGTGATTCGGCATTGCCGAACTTTCGAACAGCTGAAAATGCGCAGGATTGCTCCAAAGTTCGGCCGGCTCACAAATGTTACAACGGTTGCCAGCATCGACACGAGCACCTGCCCAGACCTGTCCTCGACGATTCGAGAGATTGTTCGCGAAGAACTTTTTCGCTATAGAGAACAGACGCATTCAGCAGTTGATCACCATTCTGTAAACGACCAACATTCGGTATATGTGCCACGTGAGGCTGTGACTGCGCCGCCGCCTTCTACGACCCCTTGGCAATCGATGGTTAGTGCAGCAGCTGTTGAGTATAGCGCACCCCCACAGCCAAGAAGAGCACCACGGTTGCCAGCTCCTCGCCATGACCGACGCCCCCAGCGTCCGCCTTCTTCACGACGCCCAGTCTATCCCTATGATATACGGAACGAACCGACCCACTCCGCCAGAGAAGACGATGTTCGATTCATCGACGAACAAAGAGAGTTTCGGCCTCTCCCAGTTTGCTACTCCTGTGGTGTACCAGGACATATTTCGCGATTTTGCAACCGTCGACGTGTAGCCCCACGGTATGGCTACCCACCAAACTTTGCACGGCCTTCCGAACGACTTCGAGATGACCCGCGAGCAACGTGCTATGGCCCACCACAACACTTCACACGATCGTCTGATCGACCGTACGATGACCCTAATGCAACACACCTGCTGCCTCGCGACGACTACTGGACACGCAGCTTCCGGAACCACTCCCCTACATCTGACAGGAGCTTGACGCCTCCACCGCCTCGTGTTCCCCGTTCTCCTTCACCACGGCGCCGCAACACGTCTCCTCTGCCACAGGAAAACTAGCAAGCGCGGCCGATGGAGGTGAGGTCGCCGGAGACGTGCTAACATCAGAAATACCTCCTGTGTTGATGCTCAGGAACAAAGTACGTGTTTTTGTTGACGGTGTGCCTGTGATGGCTTTGGTGGATACGGGGGCAACCATTTCGGTCATGAGTGCGTGTTTTAAAGATACCTTGGGGCGGAAGGTATTATTTAGGTGGAATCAAGCTGCGAAGTTTTGCGGAGTGAGTGGGGAGGCACTGCATCCTGTTGGTGTGTGTCAAGCTAACGTATTTCTCGGAGGCCGTGTTATCCCAACGGAGTTCGTGATTATTCCGCAGGCGACACATGATGTTATTTTGGGTATGGACTTTTTGAGGGAGTGTGGTGCCACTGTCGACTGCCGCACAGGAACAATAGTCTTGAGTGATCACGTTCCGCCAGCACTCTTGGAAAACCCTGTGGATGGTGAGACGGCATTGTGTGTCTGTGGCGACACTATCATACCACCGTTATCAACCGTTCGTGTACCTGTTGGTTGCAGCGACAGCTATTCCGCCAGCTTTGATGCCAACGTAGAACCAGTGTACACCAACTGCATGAAAAAGAATGTGTTGATCCCACATTGTGTGGTGTCGATCAGACGTGGACGCGCTGGTTTATGGACTGTCAATTGCTCTACAGAACCCGTGATGTTACCAGATGGTCTAAAGTTAACCGTCGTGAGTGGACAACACGAGGCCTTGCTGGTGACCGAGCTTAGAGATGCGCCGGAAGAGCATCGTAGTCACAGTTTCGAAACGGCTCTTCTGCCAATGGTGAATAAGTCGCTGAGCACAAGTGAACGCCGAACATTGGTCAATGTACTTTCGAAGCACGTCTCTGCATTCGACTTTGCGCAGAAAGACAAAGCGCCCCTAATCCCTGCTTCTCGAACATGTCACACTATCAACACGGGTTTGGCCAATCCGATTAGACAAAAGCCATACCGTGTTTCGCCATCCGAGCGGCGGATTATTAATGAGCAGGTGAACGAAATGATTGAAAACGGTATCATTCAAGAGTCAGTAAGTCCATGGGCAGCTCCAGTAATTCTCGTTAAAAAGAAAGACGGATCCTGGAGATTTTGCGTCGATTATCGCCGATTGAATGCTGTAACAAAAAAAGACGTGTACCCACTTCCACGTATTGATGATGCCATAGACTGTCTGCATTCGGCCTCTTACTTTTCCTCTGTAGACTTAAGATCGGGCTACTGGCAAATTCCCATGCATCCTGAACATAAAGAAAAGACAGCCTTTGTAACACCTGACGGCCTTTTTGAATTCAACGTGATGCCGTTTGGACTGTGCAACGCGCCGGCGACCTTCGAGCGATTTATGGACACTGTTCTTCGTGGCTTGAAGTGGAGCATTTGCATGTGCTATCTCGACGACGTCGTCATCTTTGGCCGCACCTTCAGCGAACACAATTCACGTCTTGATACTGTACTGACTTGCATAAGAAACGCTGGCCTTGTTCTTAACTCAAAGAAATGCCACTTCGGAGACCGACAAACCCTTGTTCTCGGGCACCTAGTCGATCAGGAAGGCATCCGTCCAGATCCCCAAAAGACAGCAGCCGTTGAAGCATTCAATGTGCCGCGCTCTGTGAAGGAGCTCCGCAGTTTTTTGGGGCTTTGCTCCTATTTTCGCCGCTTTATACCCAAATTTGCCGATGTCGCGTATCCGCTGACATGTTTGCTACGGAAGAATACTCCCTTCGAGTGGACTCAGGAGTGCGACTCCTCTTTTCGTCAACTGAAGTTCCTCCTGACGTCGCGGCCTGTTCTTCAACACTTCAACCCATCAGCTCCAACCGAACTGCACACAGATGCCAGCGGCGTAGGAATTGGTGCCGTCCTAGTTCAACGCTATGGTAACCGCGAGCACGTGATTGCATACGCAAGTCGCTCCTTGAGTAGGCCCGAACAGAATTACACTGTAACAGAACAAGAATGCCTCGCGGTAGTATTTGCGATTCAGCGGTTTCGGTCTTACTTATACGGACGCCCTTTTACAGTTGTCACCGACCACCACTCATTGTGTTGGCTCGTCAACCTTCGGGATCCTTGCGGCCGTCTAGCGCGCTGGGCACTTCGGCTCCAAGAGTATAACTTCATAGTCTCGTACAAAAGTGGTCGACGACACGCCGACGCAGATTGCCTTTCGCGCATGCCACTGAGCACTACAGAGTGTGACGCCGATGACCTCGATCACCTCGTAGCTTCTGTGTCACCGAAGTTTCCCGACCTCAGTACTTTCAAAAATGAACAGCGAAAGGACACCAGGCTATCATCGCTTTGCACAGCTCCTACGGCATGCCATTTCTGTGTACGCAACGGACTCCTATATAAAAAGAACTTTTCCAGCACTGGTGCACGTTTCCTCCTGGTAGTGCCAGAAACCCTTCGGACAGCGATTTTAGGTGTGATGCACGATGATCCTACGTCCGGACATTTAGGTTCTGCGCGGACGCTTTACCGTGCTAAGGAACGCTTTTATTGGCCAGGAATGCGACAGTCAGTCGAGGCGTATGTGGCCAGCTGCACACAGTGTCAACGCCACAAACGCCCGTCTACTGCTCCGGCTGGTTTTCTACAGCCCTTGCCACCTCCAAGCACACCTTTCCAACAGGTGGGCATTGACCTCATGGGCCCTTTTTCAAAGTCGGCTAAGGGAAATCGCTGGATAATTGTATGTGTCGATTACCTCACGCGCTACTGCGAGACGGCGGCCATACCAACCGCAACTGCCAGCGACGTCTCTGTGTTCCTGCTGCAGCACGTTATCCTCCGACATGGCCCACCTCAGGTGATCATCAGTGATCGTGGGCGACAATTTACGGCAGACATAGTAGAAGAGCTGCTTCGATTGAGTGAGTCCCGCCTTCGTCACTCGTCGCCATACCATCCGCAAACAAATGGGCTCACGGAGCGTACCAACCGAACAATTGTAAACATGCTCTCTATGTATGTGGCATCCGACCACAAGAACTGGGATGACGTGTTACCATTTATAACGTACGCGTTCAATACCGCTAAGCACGAGACAACAGGCTATAGCCCCTTTTTCTTGATGTACGCATGACCGCCACGGTACACACTCGACACAGTTTTGCCATTCTCGGCGCACGAGAACCTCTCAGTCACCGAAATCCTCTGCCTTGCAGAAGAAGCGCGTCGTATTGCTCGTCTACGCACTTTGGCATCACAGGAAAAATCGAAGGTACGCTATGACGTCCGCCACCGGCCTGTAACTTACCACCCAGGCGACTTAGTGTGGCTGTGGACTCCGGTACGAAGACGCGGGTTATGCCGAAAGTTCTTGGCCACGTACGACGGACCGTTTGTCGTTCTCGACAAAGTCACGGAAGTCACATACACAATAGCTCGCCTCACGAGAAGTGGTAGAAGAGCCGCTAAAACCCAAGTAGTCCATGTCGCTCGACTAAAGTTGTACACACCAAGGTGAATCGGTTACCTCGCCCGGCGGGCTTCGTCTGCGAGGGGAGGAATGTTACGCATGCCTTGGAAGAAAAAGAAGATGGGTGAACATGCTGACTGCCCCAAGAGCTGGAGGAAGAAAAGAAGACGACGAGACTGCGATCATCAGCCTGTTGGCCGCTCCGGCGCTTCTCTTCGCGACCAAAATAAACGGCCCCCTTCAGCCGTATACGTCCTGGTCCTCCTTGTGCGTAACAATATTAATATGAACTACTTCGTGATGTCGTTCTCAATGGACCAGCATTACTGCAGGACAAACTGCAGTCAGTTGCATCGGTCAAGAGGTGCAACAAGGCCGCACTCCTCCCCCCCCCCAGCCACATCAGCACTTGTCTCTCACCCCCCCCCCCTTTTTTTGCGGCACTGCAACACTGGCTTGTGGCCTCAGCCTCAAGACAAAGCCCTGCCGATGCCCATGACAGCAATCCAAGCATGAATATCTCAAACCTGATAATTTGATGCCATATACTTTGCGTTTCTAATAAATGCTATGAATGATCGACTCACTGCCAAAATAGTAATTTAAACAGCATCCGTGCAGCGACTATCTCGTGTGTTTTTGATAATGCCAGAGTAACAGAATCGATAAGTGATTATGACACATTTCCTCGTGTTCACTGTCACTGCCAAGCATTGCAGAAAAAAAAATATTCTAAGGAGAAGGATATAGCTAACGCTCTTTTCACAGACGGATGAAGTACATACACTGAGGCAAAAACCAGTATTTCCCCATTGCGCAGCACTCGCCCTGGGGAAGAATATATTCATTTGTAACACTGAGTAAAAAAAACAACAATTGAAGGATCATTATTTGTCACAAACTCGATCGCCATGGGGACTTTGTGTGGCGGGTTTGCGCGTCCATTAGTTTGCAGGTCTAGAGCCGTGACGGTAATGCGATCTCCGCTGATGACCTCGACCACGCATTCAACAACATTGCCTGCGTCGTACGCCGCCTCGCCCTTGATGAGACACCACGACGTTCAGCAAGCTTTGTCTACAGAGTTGTAGATGCTGGAAAAAGGCACGCTAACTGAAATATCAGAAGAAGCACTCGAACTTTTTAGTTCGGGTGTTTCTGGAATGGCGAGAACTGTAGAAGACGAGCGAGAAACGCTCACACATAGTTTCACTTTCTTCCCAGCAATGCGGTCGGTAACATCAGCATGCTCGGCGGCCATCCGGGAGATTTATCGACCTTATTAATTTGGGCCGCAACTGCACTCGAAAACATTCGTTGCAGACTCTAGTTTATCCTTAGAGGCTGTTTGTTCAATGGTACCCGCTTTAAGCAGACGATCTGCGTACAGGAGCAACGACTGCTGTAGTGCGGTTGAGAGTGGAGTTGGAATTCCCGATCTGACGTCACACGCGAGAGGGCGCCATAACAAGATCTCGAGGCAAATACCTCCCTCCGAGATTCCAAGAGAAGGCAAACACGTGAGTGTGAGGCAAAATATTAGTTGGGCAGATTAGAAGAAGTTTGCAAATTCAACAAGGTGGAAGAAAACACAGGACCAGCTTGATTGGAGGAACGTGAGAAATGCTTGACATATGTTGCGAAAAACTTGGCACCCATTTTGGCATTTTTTTTTGCTTTCGTGAGTGTTCCCCTTGTTACAGCTATATGCAGCGCAACTTTTCGCAAAACATGTCAAGCTTGTACCAACTAGCCTTAAGGAGTGCTTTATTGAATGAGAGAGGCATTTGCCTTGCGGTGGGCGTAATCAGGCTGATGATGATGATGATGACAAGTGAGTCACGTCGAGGAAAATTTTGCTGAGTGTTAGTGGGAGTGAGCCCTGAGAGCAAAATATACTTCTTGAGTGAGTCTAAGTGAGCTCCACATTTTTTGGCCTCATATGACTTAAGTAACTGCAAGGAAGCGTGGATCAAACAAAAGAGTTGGAGCACTTCTAACTGTGCCAGATAATAATTTACGACAGAAACTGGTGGCTAATTCAGTTCATTGCTCAAAAAAGTAACTATAACGCAATATGATCTCATGATAGTGCTGGCTTTCCTGCAAGCAAACTGTACATTGACATGTCATTTCAGCTGGCTTCAGTGTGTTATTATGTTTTTTGTTTGTTTTTCTTTTTTGCTGATTGTTTATTTTGGGTACCATTCAGTATAATTTTTGGAGTAGCCGAGGTAATATTGACCTCAGCCTCTCCACAGTAGAATAAACATAACAGAACAAAACTTTCTTAGTATATCCGATTCCGACAACGAGATGGGCAAAATTTGCGTGAATGTACACCAAGTGTCTCAAACACGCAGTCTGCTGCACATATTGCTAGCAGACTGGCGGGCACACGACTGTTCTCGTCTCAATTTTTTTTTGCTCTCTCTATAGGTGTCTGTGAGCTACAGAGGTGGGACTGCCTCAAGTGATCGCCTTCCAGATTTCAGCACTTATGGAGATCAGTATCGCTATTTGTAGCTTGTTAGGTGACGTCCAATCGCCTTCATAATTTTGCCATATATGAGATATGAGAAATACCTTCCTTCAAGTGGTAACATTTCGTTCACCTTCCAACCCAAACACCCAGGCTGCTTTCAACTTGTTCACTGTGCTGGCCCTTGCAAGATACAGTTTTGCGCACGCGGTACGCTAGCTGTCGTGTGTTTGAGACCCATGATGCATACGTACATTGCCGTGTGAATCATTGATGTCAGTGACGGACTGGACGCTGTTTACGGCGCGTAAGCTTGCTGCAGCCTCGTTTACACGAAAACTGCCGGCGGAGTCCACGTCAGGTGCATGGTAAGTCAGGTGAGATCATTCCAACTGGCCAGTTGCGGTGCGCATTTACAGGAAAGCTATTTTAGCAGGCTTTCGAAGCCGTGAGCTACAGTGAGGAATACCTGTTTCGGACATCGTGCGTGGTCTAATACTTTAAAAAGTAGTATATCCCCACCAGCCGAAAAAAAAATCGCAGTTTCACCGGAATGGCGAAAGAAGTACTTTGGTTTGGGCTAGTTGGTTCATAGTTCTCACATAAAAAGGGCAGCGCAAAAACTGGCTGACCATTGCAGGCGTTGTGGCTGCTCTCCTGACTTTCGTAGTACTCGGTTTCTTAAAATGGGGAGGGATAAGATTGAGCGCGAGATTTTTTAGGCTTTCTTCATTCATGAAACAGGTGAAAATTGCGTGAGCAGGCCTTCCGTATCCTTGTCTCGCTCTGAAATTAGTTATCTTGGAGGCTTTCTTTGATTTTTCGTGTTATTTGCTTTATCTTGACCTGATGCATTCCTCTCATCACGCCTGCGCGAGTCCCTTTGAAGATTTTATCGTTTGCAGTTTTTATCGCTGGTTAAAACCAGCCTTCTTTTGTGGTTATAAACCTCCTCTCATTCATATTTTAGGCACATATATATGCACAGGTGATGGCAATAAAATTTCCGTTGTTAGTCAGCGCTCTGTCTCTACTGTCCTTCTGTTTTCACGAGTTTTTGCGCTTCCCTTTTTATGTGAGAATTAGGTGACAATGACGAAGCAGTGAATTTGGTAGCAACGCACTCTGGAATACTTCGCTGGGTAAGAATGGCACCTTTAGGGACGACGGGCTTCCGTTTCGTGCTCCCGAACTGCGGGATTCTGTTGAAAGGCCTCCGGCGTTGAGCTGCCGCAAGTCTCACAAGCAGCTGCACGTTCTTCCCGCTTGCGGAGGCGCATGCGAGCGCGCTTGCCTTTAGCGCGACTATTGTTTGGGCACTGCGCCGTGCTCCCTACTGGGCTGCAGAAATTAGGTGCCTTCTTCCTCCTCCAACCACTACCACCACCACCACTATTGTTTCGCTGAAGCTAATTGGCCGGCGTTACGACAACACACAATACGCGCCTTCATTGCTCTACTTCATAATCACGCGAACGGTGTAGAGACGACGTGGATGAAGTAAACGCGCAGCTCGCGGTCTGGTACGCTTCCTAAATATCAATTTTTAACTCTCGTGGCGCCGCCACAACGATGTGGATGGACGAAGTACACGCGCTGGAGTGACCTTCACTGAGCTTGAAGGTCAAATTCATGGAGCGGGCCGTTTTCTGAATTTATACCTACAGGAGTAGAGCTATATCGTTAAAAAAGTCCTAATTTGTTGGACATTTTTATTATGAGAGTTGCCGTGAGCAAATCTGTGCTGCAACCTAAAATCCGAAGCTGCGGCATGCGCCTCAGGTATCGCAACGCCCTTAGAAAGTGTCGTTGTTGTGAACGTATATATATATATATATATATATATATATATATATATATATATATATATATATATATATATATATATATATATATATATATATATATATATATATATATCACGTACACTTGAAAGGGACAGACGACAATGTAGTTAATGAATGGTATTGCAGTAAGTACAGCAAGAGCAAAAGTGAAAACGTGCAATATTAAAGACGAAACAGAAGATATCCCGCCGGACACGTAACGACGACATATTTTTGATCAAACTCGAAGCTGGTCAAGTTGAACATTCCCGAAATAACAAAGCGATACAAACAATGGACTATATGTGTTTGTAGTCTAACATATGCACTCTCAGCATGACGCTTATTTCGAAGAATTTTGATCGCGAATATTTAAGTACAGCGCAAACCGTATTCGAGCGTAACCTTCTGGACACATCAGTGAATGTGTAGTGAACTGCTGGTATGTAGCTGTGGCTGGTTACCTGACTGACACGCACCGGAGGACACTTGGCTTGACGTCAATAAACTTATGCCTACATTGGTAGCCATCGGAAGAAGAATAAGTGATATGAGAAAAGAAAAGGGCCAATTGTTTTTGGTTCAGTAAAAAAAAGAGCACAGGCTGTAATTAAATAAAAATTAGATCTACTCGATTGACGTGGAGCTCTACAGGGCAAGTGTGTTAATGCACTTCACATTGTAGTTGGCTCATTTTCTTGACTTCAGGGCTCAAAGTATTCATTTAACAATCCGCACGGGTTACTCATATGAGCGTTTCTGACACAGCGGGTGATTCCCGTGCAGTTATTGCTAAAACAGAAGAAATTAATAATCACCTTGGGCAGGATGAAGTGAAGACGTCAGATACCATCGTCCTGTTCAAAGCGCTGTTCGTGATGCATCAACCAGCCCCGGTCAAGTACACTGCTGCATCTATCCCTGATATCCAGACAAGGAACCGGGGACGTTGCACCGATATATTGCGGAATTTTCCCTTTTTCAGGCGTCGGACTTGCTCATGTATCGCACTGTTTTCACGCAACGCTACAAATTCATGAGAGAGAGAGAGAGAGAGATAAATAAATAAAAGGAAAAGACAGGGAGGTTAACCTAGACGAATTGGTTTGCTACCCTGTACGGGGGTGTGGAAAAGGGTCGGAAAGAGGATAGAAATAGAGAGATAAAAAATAAATTAAAAAAATCTATAAAAATCTATGAAAAATTCATAAAAAATCATAGGTGTTTGATAGGATAAATTATGAATGACGATGCAGTGAAATGTTCCTGACTCCACCGTCTTGCTGTTTTTGGTATGATGGCGTTGATTAGTTGACTTTATTTTGGTTCAGAGAAGACGCAGGGGACACCCCATGCAACCAGGCCATCCTCACGTAGGTGTAAGTTTTTTTTATTCCAGTGCACTTCAGATTTTCCCCTTGGAATGTATTCAGTACTGAGAAACCCTGGTGACATTATGAGTCCAGTTTGTTCGAAACATGCTTTTTTTCAATACTAACTATAGCTTTGCGTCCGAACTACGCAATACGCCTATATTTAGCAGCTCGAGCAGCTTAGAATACCTCCTCCACTTAATGCAGAGGGTAGTCGACACTACTAGGGAAGGCTTAGCATCTGGATGTTCATCGGCTTCGAGAACATTTTTGCAGTTGATTGGTTGCTTTTGGAGCTTTCAACAAGCTTGGGCGTTAGATTTTCAGAGAGTGTGAGGCATAGCTACCCGGGAAAGAGTCGATTAAAAATGTTAAATTATTTTCCGATTAGCAAAATACTGAAAATCACCATTTTCGCTCTGCAATTTAGCAGCTCATCATGCGAGGCTTAATCAAAAAGGAAACAATTCAGCAGGTCCCACGTACGATGGCAACCGATCTTATGCGAATCATGCGGAGGGAAGGTCACTGAGGTGTAATTTTTTTGAGCGAAATATTACGAAATGAATTTAAAGATAGGTACGAATGTCGTACGCAGAGACACATGTTTAACAGTTGCATGTGTTTTATATAACAAATTGATTACAGTTGCGTAACGATGCCAGCAGTGACGCGGGTATTACAAACACCAGAAACGGTAAGCTGATATCTAGCGCTTGTGATTGCGAGGATGGTACCTCCTGGATGGTATACGTAAGTCAACTTCAGTGCAGTAACGCTTTGCATAACTTCAGTGGATTGCGTTTAACTTCAATTGATGTTAACATGATGTGACGCCTATAGTGTATCATTGAAGTACATATGTAATGTTAATAAAATTAGATAGCCCATCACTCGAATTGCAATTGACGTTTCACCAACACTACGCTGCATCATCGGCCAATTGATTTCCAGTAACATCGATATGTACAGGCAGCCACTGATATATAATATCATGCCCTCGTGCTGCAGCTTGATTGTGGCAATGTCTTATTTCACGCACCGATTGCTCATGATTCCTCTTACGCATGGCAAACTGTAAACTCTATGAAGTGTTGCCTTCGAATCGCAGAATATGGCCCCCTTTTCTGGATGCTATTGAACGAGATATTGTAAAGCGGCTCTTATAGCTGCCATGAAGGAACGAGTGTGGTCCCGAGGACTGATGCGGCAAAGCAACTTTACTTGATGACTCGAGATCTGACACACACGTTCTGGTCATCTACCATCTTCCAAAGGTGCCGCCTATATAAACTGCATCCTTCGCTCAAGCTACAGCTACAATCACAACTTTCGCGCTCCGTCGCGACACTGTTATGCCACCTTTGGTTGGGTGTTCCATTCACACAGGCGTACTCCTTTCGCATCGGTATGGCATGCGACTCGTTGGCATGCGACAGTATGCCTGCGACTCGCTGGCATGCGACTCGTTGGCATGCGACGGTATGGCATGCGACACCGGTATGGCAGTCGCATACATGCGACTCCTGCGAAGCTGAGGAGACCATCGAACACGTCCTGTGCAGCTGTGCTTGCTACAACACACCGTGATGCCAGCTCCGAATGGCATTGAACCAAATAGACTCTAGACCCTTCTTTGTGCAAATGATAATGGGACACTGGGCGTGTGCCTCAATAGCGCAGAAAGCGACCAAAGCGCTACTGAAGTACTTGAACACAACAAACTTGAGCGACCACCTGTAGACTGGACTGCGTGTGCTCCCCCGAGTGTGGAATGCGTCCCAGCTGCGGGGTTCAGGCGGCCTATCGCACGGAGGGCGCTGCGAGCGCGCAACCAATTAGGACCTGCAGCGTTTCGGCTCCATCGTTTTTCGATCGGAACCCCTGACCACCTCTTCGGACCCTCAAGAAAACCTCTCCACCGTCACCGGAATGTGATCCGGTTCATCTGGACACCCCATTTCGGCAAGTGGACCCACCTCACAACTTTCACGGGCGACTTACATCTGGACGCCGGAGGCGGCCCCGCTCGGCCTACTGGCTATGGCGCCCCCCGGCAAAATGGGCGATCGGTCCCACACCACGACCGTCACCGTGGCGGACACCTACATCGGATACGACCCCCACAGCATGATGTGGACTACCATCTCTACCTCAGACAGCAGGCCGGAGCTGCCCCAAACATTTAAGAGCACCGCGCTTGCTGCCGCGGTGGCAAGACGCGAGCGAGCGAGCGACGCGGCAGTGGCGGCGTCCGCCATCGCGGCCTCCCCGACCACGGCTGTCGACGAGGCAGCCCGCTCCTCCTCCACACTTCCGCCGCCTGCGCCGCGCTCCGCGGGCCCGCAACAGGGGAGGAGGCGGCCCTCGTGGCAGCCTCGGCCTCTGCCGAAGCCGAAGGAAACTGACTTTGTTGTTGTTCTGAAAGCACGGACACAACTATCCCTCACCGCCGTTTTCCCCGAGAACGGCGCCGGCAGCGCGCTCATCGCCCACCTCGGAGCGAACGCGAACCGGCTGGTCACAGTCGTGATGGTGCAGGACCAAAACCTCATTCTGGCCTACACCCCACATCCACTTATTGAGGACAAACTAATTGGTGAACTGGCAGTTCCTTCATCCGTCGGACCGGTGCCCCTGTTCGGGTATCTCCGCGCGGACACCCAGGACTCCTGCTACGGAGTAGTGACAGTGCGCAGCTCTGACTCTGAAGCCGAACTTCGCCAACGCTTCTACTGGCCGGAAGGCGAAATACTGCACATCCGGCGTTTGGGCACCTCCAACAAGGTGCGGCTCACTTTTGCAGGAAAGGTGAAGCCCAGGTACGTCACCTATGACGCCCTGCTGATCCCGGTGCAGCCATACAGAAAAACTGTACCAGCCTGCAACCAGTGCGGCTCAGTTGGGCATCGACCCGACGCTTGCCCTGGCCCTAAACCGGACCTCTGTGGTACCTGTGGCAACACAGTGCCACTCATAGATGGTGCTCGCGCACCTCACGAATGCACGCCGAAGTGTGCTCTATGCGCCGCACCCCACGTCACCGGGGACCGGTGCTGTAAGGAACGTTACAGGGCACCACCACCAAAACCATCCACTCTTCTACCGACGAACCAAACCGGCTCCAAGAAACGCAAACGCCGGCGAACACGGAAGCCAAGCAGGCCGACCACCGGGACTTCACCGCAGGGGGCCCAGCCTCCTGCCACCAAACCTTCTCCTCCACCCCCGCATCCTGGCGCGGGGGCTCCCGGGCCCTCCAAGCGAGGCCCCACCCCGGCCGGACCTCCCGCCGCGAGGTCCACCTCGAGCCAGGGCCCACCTGCCTCCCCTACACCGCACCCGCCGTCACCCGGAATCCAGCCTGCTGCCCAAGGGGATGCCAAATGGGCCGCTCGCGCCCGACAAGGACCCGAGGTGAGCGGCTCGGGCGGGGCAGCCTCCCCATCCGGAACCCCCTCGAACCCACCCAAACCTCAAACCTCTTCCGCCCCCACACGGGAACAACTCGAAATTAAACAGCTCCGGGCCCAAGTGGCCTCGTTGACCCGTGCAATGGAGGCACTCGCAAACCGCCCGCCTCCATCTAACTCGACACCTTCCGGGCAGGCGCCGGAAGCGATGGATAGTGCCCCCTCGGAACAAAGGGACACCACGGCACTCCTCGCTCCGATTGAGGCGCGTCTAAATAGCCTGGAGGGCCAGGTGGCCTCCATAGTAACTACTATCGAGGATCGCTTGGCTGCCGCCCTCCAAACCATATTCGCCAGAATCCCGGGCATGATAGTGGCCCAGCTGCCCCAACTCGCTTCCAGCACCCGTCGTCCCACCCCAAAACTTAAGCGGGTTAATAAACCTCACACGCCCCGGCCACTTCCCCAAAGGGCTGAGGCTGACAGGCAGCCTACCATATTGACTGCAACATCAGCAGCAAGCCCCGGACCGAGCGGTGGAGCACCTCTGGATCTCTCTGCTCTCCTGGAGGCTACCCAAAATTCTAATACCCATGATGGCGGGCAACGCCTCTAGATCGCGCCGCGCCCGCGTTAATTTGGACCCTTTCACAATCCTCCAATGGAACTGCCGGGGATTTCGGGCTCGCACTAAGCGGGCTGCTCTCCGGCTCCATTTAGAAACCTATCCCCAATTACCCGCGGTAGTGGCCCTACAGGAACCGGGCGAACACGCCACCCTTACAAACTATACCGTGTATCAAAGGGACGCGCAAACGGCACTTTGCGTGCATCGAGATTACACCGCCAGTTTGGTGGATCTCGAATGCAACCCAGCTTACTCGTATGTTATGGTGACTCTCCTCCCTCTTAGGAAGCAGGACCAATCCATACACATTCTTAACATCTACAGTTCACCCAAACTGCCCAACAGAACATATGCCGACATCTTTAGCAAAGCTCACACGGTGGCAGGCAAAGAACCACTAGTCATAGTAGGCGATTTCAATGCCCCCAGCCCTCACTGGGGTTATCGTCGGGAGGAACGACGTGGTCGGAAATTGTCGGAACTCATTTCCACCATGGGCCTAACCATCCTGACGGACCCCACACACCCAACCCGCATTGGAAACTCTGTTACCCGAGACACATGTCCCGATCTCACACTCACCAAAAACATCAAACACGCAGATTGGCTCAATACCGAGGAAACCCTCGGTAGTGACCACTGCATTGTCATTACCACAATCCGGACACACCCCCTTACTCGTCCCCACCACCAAGCGAAACTTCCAGACTGGACCAAATTTCGCTTGGTATACTTCACTCCGACCCCCATAGCTCACCAAGGATACTACACTTGGTCCCAACATCTCGTAAACTCACTCCACAAAATCGAGCAGACGGTTCAACTTTCAGAGGCCACGCCGGCGGTGGACAACCACCTCCTGCATCTCTGGGAGGCTCGGCACAGCCTAGTGCGCCGATTGCGCCGACAGAAACACAACCGACAGCTCAAAATCCGCATAGCGGCTCTCACCCTAGAGGCCGACGAGTACGCGGCCCAGCTCGCCGACTCAAACTGGGTAGAGCGCTGCAACACTGCCGCCACACAGATGTCAAGCCGCAACACCTGGCGTCTCTTTAGGGCTCTCATCGACCCTAGCCAAACACGCACAGAAACACAGAAACACCTTCAGCGCGCGCTTCACGCCTATGCGGGTGACGCGGAAAAATTGGCACAGGCTCTCAGAGACAAATATCTCTGTAGCCAACAGGACCCCATCGGACCGGCGTATTCATATGCAGGCACGGAAAACGCCGAGTTGGATCGTTGCTTTCAGCTCCACCATCTGAAGGCGGCCCTGTCCAAAATGAAACGAGGCACAGCGCCAGGTCGGGATCGAGTGACGGTTCGGCTCCTAGCCAACCTCCCTGACTCGGCGTACATTCATTTCCTCGACTACTTCAATCAGATCTGGGAGGGGCGTGAACCCCTACCGCTCGATTGGAAAACGGCCTTAGTAACTTTCATCCCTAAATCAGGCAAATCTGTAAACATCGACAATCTCAGACCAATTTCCCTAACCTCATGCGTAGGGAAACTTATGGAAGCCATGGTCCGGGACAGGCTCTCTGAATACTTAGAGGCCCGACACACTTTTGCAGACACTATGTACGGCTTCCGCCCACATCGCTCTGCTCAGGACATCCTCCTGCAACTCCATCGTGACATTGTCGAACCGGTCGAACATCCCAGTGACGACAAGGTAGTCCTCGCCTTAGATCTCAAGGGAGCTTTCGATAACGTTACCCATGACATCATCCTTACCAACCTATCACAAACAAACTGTGGGCATAATGCTTTTAGGTACGTCCGCCAATTCCTCATAGAACGGCAGACATACCTGCGTATTCAAGACAAGGAGCATGGACCGTACCCATTCGGTACGCGCGGAACACCACAGGGAGCAGTCCTCTCTCCTCTTCTGTTCAATCTTGCCATGGCTCACCTTCCCTCATTGCTAAACGATGTCCCAGGCGTGCAGCACGCTCTGTACGCCGACGACATCACGCTATGGGCAACTCAGGGTTCCCTTGGTAGCATCGAGACATGCCTGCAACATGCCGCGTCGATAGTTGACAGCTACGCCCGCGGCTGCGGTCTCGAATGCTCACCCACCAAATCGGAATACGTGCATCTTCGCCCCAAACCGAACGACACGACACAAATTGAACTCACCTTGTGTAACAGGGCCATTCCGGAACGCGACGAAATCAGAGTCCTGGGACTCTTCATACACAAACACCGCAAAATTGACACCACTCTGCGCAAACTACGCAGTGTGGGGGATCAGGTGGGCCGCATGATCCGCCGGGTTTCGAACAAGCGAGGAGGCCTCAAGAGCCGTGCTGCTCTGCGCCTCGCCAACGCTTTCGTGACCAGCCGGATCCTTTATTCGACACCTTACCTGCGTCTGCGTAAATGCGACGAGAATACACTAGACTGTATACTCCGCAAAATTTACAAACGTGCCCTAGACCTCCCCATCTCAACGTCGAACCAACGTCTCGCAGACCTGGGCATGACAAACACGTACGGGGAACTTAAAGAGGCTCATCTCAATAACCAGTACCTGCGCCTTAGTAGGTCTCAGGATGGGAACAACCTCCTACACCGCCTCCACATTTCCAACACCCACAAGGTGGAAGAGCGTACTGCGATCCCCGAGGATTGGCGTGGTGCACTGATCATTCCACCTCTGCCCCAAAACATGACAAATGGGACTCACGATGGGCGGCGTACAGCGCGGGCTACAGCCCTACAGCAACGGTATGGCTCACGCCCGGGAGTCTTCTACACGGACGCATCCGGCCCCCACCACGGCGGGTGGTACACGGCCGCTGTGGTTCACCAAAACATACCTATTCAAGGGCTCACCTTTCGAGCACCGGACATCACACACGCGGAGGAGGTCGCCATAGCCCTCGCCGCAGCGGACCCCGCATCTCGGATAATTATTACCGATTCGCGGAGGGCGTGCCAAATTCTCACACGGGGTTGCATCAATGATCGCGCCGCCGAAATCCTTAAGCGATGCTATTATCTAGATCGCCCAAATCCACGCACCGTCATCTGGACTCCTGCTCATACGGGGCTAGTTGGAAACGAGGCTGCAGATGCCTCGGCCCGCGCGCTTAATTACCGGGACCCGCCTCGCCCTCCATCGCCTGATGTTCCAGAACCCACTCCGGCTACCTCTTTCAGAGAAATCACCGCTATGTACAAATAGAACAGGCTCCGCTTCCCACCCCCAGCATCGGGCCTGCCCAAGAAGGACGAGTGCTGGCTCCTCCGTCTCTATACCAATACAGTATTGTGCCCGGCGATACTCAAACATTTCAATCCGGCATTCTCTGGGGAATGCCCGCACTGTGACCATCCGTTCGCGGATCCTTTCCATATGGTGTGGGCATGCCCCTCAAATCCGGTGGTCCCGCCACTTCCTTCCCCTTCCCTCCCTACCCGAGAGAGCTGGGAGGCTGCCCTGCTCGGTTGCTCGACCCTAGAGGACCAGCGTGCCCTAGTGGCCCGAGCGCGTGCTGCAGCAGAAGCCACAGGGGTCCCGGACTAGGGACTCCTCCTAGATTTTGTAAGGGGCCGGCCCTTAAAGCCGTCCCCAACTCTCTCCTGTCAACTGAATAAAGTTTACTACCTACCTACCCGAGTGTGCTCGTGATTGTGTGTATCTTTCTTATCTCTCTCCTATCTCTTTTCTCACATTCATCCCTTCTTTAAGTGCAGGGTCGTGAACCGGACGTGCGTTTGATTAACCTCCCTGCCTTTGCTAGCATCGTTATCTCTCTCTCTCTCACCAACACTACGCCTTCATAGGGCATTTTTCCAAAGCAGTTCTGAGATCAGGCGGGGCTCTGTGGTAGAATATTTGATTGCTACGCCAAGTGCTTGGGCTCAACCGCAGCTGAGACACTGATCCAAAGGCAGTTTTGCAGTAAAAGCTGTTATAATATCACTGTGAGTGTCACGTGAGCTTTATTGTTGTCCGCCGCCACAGGTGTTCCTAACCACTATCACACAAAATAAGAAAAAAAAGCCAAAACTAAGAACATAATACACAAAGACCACACTGGGATTTGAGCCAGAGTCGCCTGCGTGTCAGCCCAGTACTCTACTCTGAGCCACGCCGTCTTTTTTTCTCCTTTATTGCCTGTTCCCAGACACCATGCACATGAACAATGACGCAAAGATCACGACAACAAGTAGTGGCAGTCCTATTGAATAGACACCAATTTCGATATTCCTTGATAGGCGTCAAGGGTTCCAACCTTGAGAACTACTCAGGAGTAGATTCCCATGTTTTCTGAGGTTCAACAAATATCGACATGACCTCTCGGGAAGTACATCATTGCGGGTCTTGCATTTGAATCACAGTGAAATGCTGCGATACGAGCCGGCCATAAACAGTCCAAATGGCAAACCACCCTCATTATCTGCAATACATCCCCAAAATACACTCCCTCCCAGCAATGTAAAAAAACAAACAAAAAAACGTGGTAAATATTTTCTGGCTTATTACACATGAGACAACTTGACCCCCAAGGTAGAAAGGTATACCCCGCTCCTCCAGAAATACCTTGACGTTCAAAGTACCAGTGTGAAGCCTAAAGAAGAAGGCCTTTGTGGTAGGAGCCGCTTGCATTCTTTTAATCCTTTTTAGCACGTTCTGTCCTTGACTTACACTGTGTATGGCCTTGTACATTGGAACAGGTAAAATTGCATCACGCAGATCTCTGTGCAGCCTTTTGCGTGCCACTGAAAAGAGATACAGATTAGAAACTCTGACAGATGAAAAGTGCATATATGCTTAAGATCACCTCCTTGAGATATCCGTGGACAGCACCATTTGTGTCGTTTGTACTAACTACATATCTAGGTAAAGCTCTCATCAGCCTCAGTAGGCACACCATAAGCACGAAAGGATCACTTACGTAACGAAAAAAGATGAATCTATTTATGATTTGCCCTTTGAATAGGTGTGGTAGTCCCAAAATACTTTTCAATACTCGCCTCAATAAATTAGGTCGGCAGTATTGTTCCTAACTTGACCACTGAGCCTCGCCAATGACGGAAAATTCATGGTAAACTAGCCTTAGGCAAAATTCATGTCAGTAAGATAATCGCGTTATTATGAGTAATGAGGCGTTTTGGAACAGCACAGGTACAACCAGCCGTCACAATATGCGAATTGCGTAACGAGTGGGTAGTGGAATGCTTCAACCCATTACAAAACTTCAGGCATAATTCTTCATAGTCGTCAGTCGCAGCATTAAAAAAATGCACCAAATTCTTCGGAAGTGTGTAGTGGGTAGCACGCTTCTCCAACGAATGGCAAAAGATGGCATAGTGAATGTCTGCCTACTACACAAAAAACATGATTATTTATGGCATAGTAGGCACTCTGCAAGTGTGCTTGTAGCAGTTACCCAAGGAGTGTTTAAAGAGCACTAGGGCCACTCTTACAGCTTTCGCTCCAACTGCGCAGTGCGTTCCGCGCAGGCTGGGTGGCTTTTCTTTGTCGCATTTAAATTTACAATGTCACTGTTCTTCCTGTTCCTGCAACTGTCAATCACCGGTGCCGCATTCCCGCGTACTGTGGCCCACAGTATACGGGTATGTGCCCCACGTGTCTAACGGGTTTTGACGACGTACGTGACGGTATTAAATGCGAAGCATTCCTATGCGTCCGCAAGCACCTTCAGTTTCCATCTATCTATCTATCTATCTATCTATCTATCTATCTATCTATCTATCTATCTATCTATCTATCTATCTATCTATCTATCTATCTATCTATCTATCTATCTATCTATCTATCTATCTATCTATCTATCTATCTATCTATCTATCTATCTATCTATCTATGTATCTATCTATCTATCTATCTATCTATCTATCTATCTATCTATCTATCTATCTATCTATCTATCTATCTATCTATCTATCTATCTATCTATCTATCTATCTCTCTATCTATCTATCTATCTATCTATCTATCTATCTATCTATCTATCTATCTATCTATCTATCTATCTATCTATCTATCTATCTATACGCCTACGTCAGGGCTATTTATGTTTAACAGTGCGAAAAAATACACCAACTAGCCCAATCAGCCACTTTGTCAGGATGATCTTGTTATCCCCCCTTTAATTTGGGGTAAACCAAAATTAGTATGGGAGGGTAAGGTGGTTTGACGAATATGACTCGCTGGTCATTACATGATTGAGATCAGAATACGCCCCGTACTTCGTCAAACTCATTTTAGCAGACGTGTCGCACATACCCATTGGTGGGTATGGGCTACAGGAGATGGACAGTTTATATTTACCTATAGGAACAGCGAGAACAGACCTTGTTCAGAAAAAACTGACATCGCAGCGTTGACCTCACGAAGGCAAGGAATACATGTCAGGGTCTCAGCTGGAACAGAACTCCAGAATTCGGCGTGACCATCAAGTGTTATATCACAGAGCCATGCCAGGTCTCGGAACTACTTTTCAAATAGACCCTAATGTTCGTGAGACTTCAATTGTGGCTATAGTACTGGCTATCCACTTGTATAAACATTACATACATGGTGGTCTTTTCCACGAAAAATCGAAAAACGTAGTATACTTGATGGTTTCGATTTCCTTCGTAATTTTGTATATTTTGTACGTATGACTGACTAGTGCAAAATTACATTTTGTTTTCAATTAAAATTTTTTAAACCAAGGAAAAGTCGAGTAGCATCGTCAGGTGACGAAAGCCGTTTAACGAAGAGTGCGTTTTCGCAAAATTGCGATCATGCTAACAGCAACACAAGCTATATGTGACAAATACGTTTCTGCGTGGAACAATAGAAGTAATGGAGAAATTGCTCAGTATGTGTTTTATAGTTATGGGCCACTTAGATACTTTGAAAAATGTTAAAAAAACGCCGTGTTTTTGGATTTGCTTGTTTTCGGGGCGCGACTTCCGCTTCTGTGAATGACGTAGTTTGTTGATAATTAGCTAGTCCTTTATGTGAATAATTATCCCCTGCATTCACATTTGTCTATTAGTTTTTGAAGTAATAAATTTTGTTGCTCTAAACACAGAGAAAACAAAACTGTTCGTCAATTTAAAAATCTATAATAAAAAAACACCAGGCCTGCGCCACCAGCCACCGCGAAAGTAGTAGCCTTAGCACCTCGCACATTAACGCGATTACTTTCCCGACAATAAGCCTGCTTAAGGCAACTTTGCCTTAGGAAGGCTTAAGCACCAGCGTAGCTGAGTGGCAGAATACTTGGCTGGCACCCAGTGAACCCGGGCTCGAGCCCCACTGTGGCATTGGTGCTAAGTTTTTTTTCTGATTTCGCGCGATGTGATTACGGACACCGGCGGCGGCGGCGGCGGACAACTGTGCGTAACCCGAGTTGTGACCTCATATCAGCTTTCGCAGTAAAAAGATCCACTCTTAATTTGCTAAAAACTATTTATATTGTTCTCAGAAGACTGCATTATAATATTCTAAAAAATATGTATCATTTTCGTTAGATAGAGCTTACGAATTTTCAAACATTGTGTTTACAGAGCGTGTTCGCAACCGCGTAAATGGCATGTCTTGTGCCAAGAAAATACAGTAACAGCATTTTTTCTCCTTTCATTTCCTAAAAGAACAGCAATGACGCATATTTTCCGCTAGTGTGAAGAGTTCTCTATATAAAAAAAAAACATGAACCCTGAAATAAAAGACGTTTAAGTGTTTCGCGACTTCGCTTGCGTTCGCCAACACTCAGTCGAAAGCCAAACCATCCAGTTGTGCTCTCCTTTTCTTTCTTTCGCTCCGCTAGAACGGAATTTATATCTTGTATGCTAGCCAGTGGACTTTGATTGATTTGTGGGGTTTAACGTCCCAAAACCACCATTTGATTATGAGAGACGCTGTAGTGGAGGACTCCGGAAATTTAGACCACCTGGGGTTCTTTAACGTGCACCCAAATCTGAGTACACGGGCCTACAACATTTCCGCCTCCATCGGAAATGCAGCCGCCGCAGCCGGGAATCCTAGCCAATGGACTTTGTTAATGCGTTTCTTATCATATGTTGTGCTGTTTCAGATTTCAAAAAGGTTGGAATTAAACGCAAGGCCTGTTCAGGAAAGTAAACGAGCTTCTAGAAAGCACTCGTCAAGAAGTTGAGTTTCGCTGCCACAAAAGTGTACATTTTCAAACCATATGCCATAAGCAGTGCCCAAAACGTGTCGATTTTGTAATCTCAACGGTAGTTGTCTTGGAAACGGACGAAGCATGTTTTGTGAAAATCTCACCTTGTTTGCACTGGCAAATGAACCGTGTCAGTATGCCTTCCACGGCTGTAAAGAGTTTCCACTACGAGTTTTTTTTTTTCGGAAGCACTCAGTCTCGCAGGTAGGCCCGCTGAGTATATAAATTTTCTTGGGATTGTCTTGTAATTGCGCAGTCACTTCAATTGCTGACTGTATTAAACCGCCGTGTGTTGCACGTTTTCGCACAATGCATGCTATATAGAATATAATTACAGTCACGCGCGAAGCGCACGGGCACTCGATGTCCCACACGATCTGTATATGCGGTGTGGATCCAGAGAAGTGGCGAGGCTGTGATTACCCCCCCCCCCTCATAAATGTATCATGTAACATACTCAATATATGCCCCTGTATTCTGTGCTCCAAAGTGACAAAGCCGGCAGAAGCATGTGTGGTGGTTATCCTCCAGTTGCGATGAAGTGCTCTCGCCGGTCGACACGGTCACCGTCTGTGGATTCTTAATTTATAACCGTGTCAGAATTTAAAATCTACAGTTTTTCGTGAAGCTCCATTCTTTTTGTGTTGGCACGTTACCGAAACAAAGTGCACATAGACAGACATAAAATGGTGCTTGCTGCTTGCATTAGAGTATTGCAATGATGTTACGAACAACTAAAATTCACTGAAACAAAACTGCGTGTCGGCCAAGTCGGAAAACTTTAATTTTAGCAATTTTTGCCCCAAGAAACACGGGGATAAGAAATAGCCTCACAAAAATTGTTAGTTGTGTTCGTGTTTGTGTTGCTTCTTCTTGCCCCCCCCCCCCCCTTTTTTTTTCGCGGACAATGGTTAAGCTGTATACCCATATGCATTTCATTCAAGGGGTCGTGTTCTTTTTTTTTTGCTTTCTAGAGAGAACACCTCACACTAGCGAAGAATACCTCATTACTGTTATTTCGAAAAAAATCAGATATGAAAAAAGCGTGCTATTGTGTTTTCGTTGCACAAGAGATGTCATTTACGTGGTAGCAAACACGCTTGGAAAACACAATGTGTGAAAATTTGCAAGTTTGTTTTATTAAAAATGATTCAAAGTGTTTTTCTAGAATGAATTAGCGCAGTTTGAAAACAATCTAAATAACTTTAATTGATATTCAGAGTGATATTTAGGTGACATTCAACTTTAGGTGATATTCAGTCACCTTTCATCCGTATGCTTCGCATAACATCGATTCCCAAAGTAGTTTGTGGGATCTGCCGAACTTTTTTTCACGTTATTCATGTCATGACTAGTCAGACTTATTCGAAAAATCCCGTTACCCTACCATATTAATTATGGTCTACCACAAGTTAAGGAGGTGATCACGAAAGCACCCAGACATATATAGATGGCTAGATAGATAGATATGTAGCCCCGCCGCGGTGGTCTAGTGGCTAAGGTACTCGGCTGCTGACCCGCAGGGCGCGGGTTCGAATCCCGGCTGCGGCGGCTGCATTTCCGATGGAGGCGGAAATGTTGTAGGCCCGTGTGCTCAGATTTGGGTGCACGTTAAAGAACCCCAGGTGGTCTAAATTTCCGGAGCCCTCCACTACGGCGTCTCTCATAATCATATAGTGGTTTTGGGACGTTAAACTCCACATATCAATCAATCAATCAATAGATAGATATGTAAATAGAAGTGCTAAAAGTGCCTGCAGTTCGCTAACAAATGCTTGGCATTGAAAAAAAAAAACGCCCGATCTTACTTATTCTTGGCGTCGATGTCATGCAAAACAGTAGGCAAGTAGTGGGGTCTACCACAATAAAAAACAAAAAAAAATGTTTTGAGTCAAAACGTTGCGAGTTCGACCGAGTTTGTGCATTTTGACGAGTTGTGAATATGTCGCGGAAAGGCCCGTAGTGGGGAATTTTTTCCTGTGGGAGGCACTTGCTGAAGAAATAAAGTGCCCATTTTAAGTAAATCACTTATTTTAGGTAAAAATATAGAAAAGGAAAAGAAACTTCTAGGTCACCCCTCCCGCGGCATTGATCGTAGGCTTATCGAAGGCACGTCGTCTACGGAGACGTCTAGAGGATATCCTATAATCCAATGAGACGACTGAATTTATAGTAGAGCACAGGTGCCAGTTTTATTGAAATGAACGGCACGCCATGCATGATGCGAAGATATACATGTCATAAAAAGGAGTTTCCACCGCATTCATCCAAGTTAGGCAATAGTAGACCATAGATTGGTGAGACATCAGAGTTTATTTCTTAGGTTTATTACACTATCCTAAAGGCCGATTGCGAACACTGCAACCACAGTTGACGTTGCCACGATATGACTCCATTACAGGGTCTTCCTCATGAGCTGTTTCAAGCAGTGAGATTGCTCTGCGGTAGAAGCCTAAAGAACAAGTGCATGTGGGGCTGGGCAGCCTTTTTTGAAATCTTTCTTAGAGACCTTCGACGCAAAAATTTTGGTCGGTCTCTCTGTCTGTACATTTGTCTGCTTGTCCGCCACTAACGGTGCCCTAAACAGCACCCAAGTGGTCAAACGATGCTCCATACGGCCGACCCCATCTGCAGCACACACCAATATTGCTGAAGATTCAGCGTTCATACTTGTGCGATAGTCAATTAAAAAGCAATTATCGCGCATATCTGAGGCACCATAACAACACGTCAATATTCCGTATGTGTGTCTCCTACAAGAGAAGGCATACTGTTGCGCGTCGCGGGGATGCGGGGCCGATCGCCGTCGCTCCGTCGAGCCAAGGACTAGGGGAGAGCTTTGAGCAAACTTAACGGATTTATTTACATCTTTACAGGGAGTTGTCGAGATGACAGAAGAGAAGAGAAGAACTAGTGGTTTCACAAACCACGAGCGTGGTGGTTGAACTTTACTTAGTTCAGAGCGACGTCCAGCACTCTGCCGCGTCGTTTTATGCCCTGTCGGGCTCCTCCTCTACGAGTCGACCACCAATCACGCACACACAGGTGAGGGGGGCGAGCATGCAAGGTCCACGTGAACACTGCACTTTGGTGGCGCCAGCAGGGCTCTTCCTCGTCGTGTGTGTCTTTAGTCGAGAGTGCCCACGATCCTGGCCGCATACTTCGGAGGGTCCGCCGATTATGTTCGCTCAATTAGCGGGGCGATCCGCGGCAGCCGCCGCGGTCTCCCCCAGGAAGACGCCGTCCCTGTTGTCCTCTTGGTGGCGTCGCGGCGTCTTGGCGACACTAAGTCTCGTACTCCGGGACAATGCCTGGCGGGCATAGGCAATCAGCCGGTCGGCTACTTGACAATGGATTAAACAAGCGCCGATCTTTTGAGAGGTGCCCAGTTCGTGGATTCCTCTGGGGAGAGCCCTTTGACAAGCGCCGTCGTCGTCTGCCGGTTAACGCGCTAACGATGCGTGGCTGGCGCAGGCGGGAGATAGAGCGGCGGCTCCAAAACCCTCTTTGGCGACATTCCACTCCGTTGGCGCCGCTGTCAATCAGTAGGCGACGTCTCGTGGGACCGGCCTCTGTTGCTTCCTCCGTCCAGACGTGGCGAGACTGTCCTTTTTGCACTAATCCGGCGTGGCAAATGACTCGCTGGGTCAAGGCATAGCCCGATCGCTACAGCTCCTCCGCCGACGGGAAGATCTCGGACGTCGGGTAGTATCAGCTGCTCGACGGGAGAGATCACAGTAACCGCAGTCTCCCAACACCATTTAAACCACGAAGACCAACCGCTAGAACCAGCAAGCGCCGGCAATGAGTTTTCGGCAACCAGGCCGGTCTTTCAAGTGTGCCACAATGCACCTACGCTTTTTTTTGTTCTTTTAAATGGCAACCACACTAATACTCTTGCCCATAGCTAAAAATTTCGATTACTCCCAATACCCCTTAAAATCATTACGGAAAACGTCCCTCAACGTTCCGTATAACACGACGCTCAGCTAAAGAATTCAACTGATCCCTGAGCACATACAAAATAACAAAGGGTAATGCAATTTAGTATACTAACACGCTTATTTGCTGAATGTAGTTTCATGTCAGCCCATGTTTTTAAAGAACGCACAAGACTTTGCTGTGCGCTCTAGCATGACATCTTACTCTCATCCAAAGAGCGCTAGCATACCCACACGCACCTAACCATAGGCGATATCTCTCTCACCTAGGTATCCTTAAACCCTCATCTGAACGTGAATTTTCTCAAGGAACAAACGCAAGGAACAATCACACTTGAGGTACACGTCAGGAGTGCGTAACAAAATAGGCGTTAATTTTGCGCCAAAACCCCTGTACCGAATGTTTCTCCCCCTGAGCATTTCGAAAATTGCTTTGTTTGGTTTTATTCTAAAACCTTCCCAAACATTGCTCATTTACTCTATTGAAGACGGCATGCGATGCCGCGCTTAACTAAAGGGCACGAAGCATAGAAACTCCGGCGCCGCTCGACTACGCTACCGCGCTTTCAAAACTAGCGGGCGTACCAAATCTTCATTTGCGACTTGCGTGCTCGTATCTTAAAAAAAAAAACTCCTTTCACGCAGTCAGTTGACTGATGCGGGCCACTGCTTTCTCATAACGCTGAACAATTCAACTCGAAATTTTGACAAAGTTACACGCAAACAAAATCTAGAGGGAAGAAAAAAGTGTCCAAGCAAACTAGCTGTGGAGATGACACAGGAACACCACTTTAAAACCAAATATAACCAAACAAGTATGTTTCAAAATAAACTCCTGTGTCCGACTCTCCCGTTTACAGCCGTCGCTCCCCTTTCAGCCGTACACGCGGCGGTCGTGGACTTCGACTCTGAAAACGCGCGAGACAACCACGTGCACGAGCAACAAGCTGAACTGCAGCGTTCCGCCTCATTCGCGATTTTGGCGGTCTTCTATCAGTTCGGCGTAGGAGACCGGAGCGATGCGTGGGACAGAGTGGCCATGCTTTCTTTGGGCTAGCTCGCGTGTGGTGCTTAGCTATTGTGGCTTTTCCTTTTCCTCTAGGACCCCTTCTACAATCCCGTTCCCGCAAAGCTTTAAATCTCCTGCGTACATTCCGTCGCGGGGATGCGCGCTGGGGCCTACCATTCCGCCGTTGGAACCTTACTTTACGCCACAAAGGACCTTTCTTTGAACTGGCTGGTAACCTACTCTTGGGCCGCTCGCCCGGCTGATTGCCCCCTCTTTCACCCCTTCGCTTTGTCGCTCGCGTACGCCTCTCTCGTTTCCGGCGACGTCTGCGACCGACCTGTCCTGCACCGCTTGTGAATTCGTTGCCGGTTGAGTTATCAATGGTTTTACCGCTCAAGGGTGCCTCTGCACCACCTGCCACAGTGTTTCGGCACTTTGATTTCTTGGCTCTGTCGCCCTGTCTGGCCGATTCACCTGTGCTAACGCTGTACTCAGGTGCGCCCTGAAACGTTCTGTGGATAGAACGGAAAGACCGGCGCTCTCCACGCAATTCCATTCGCGAACCCGCTTTCCTCTTACCTTTCGTCCGGTTGCTCGGACGCATGCGATGTAATTTTGACGCTGCTGCAAAGCTCCTATTTGCTACGCTGACAGGTTTTGCGCCTTCTTTTACACGCGTAGTACTGTTCGTCTTTCTCGCGGATTTGCGACGTCTCTTTCGTCTGCGCCGCTTTTTGCGTGTCGCTTCCGAGCCTCCCGATCGCATCTCACACTCGTGAACCCTCTCACAGCTTTCGTCAGCTGTCTCAGTCGCGCGGTCTAAATGATTTTCGCCCTGGTCATCTTTATTCTCACCCTCCAGACCGGCGGACTGGTTAACACACTCAGGAACAATGCAGCTGCTTGCCTTCGAAAAATCTTGCTCGCATTCCTGAGAGCTGTCTGCAACTGCACTGATACTATTCTCTACGCTCGCTGCTTCTGAGCCTTCTCCGGTGTTCTTGACTTCTTCAACCTCATTTGCAAGATCCACCGTCGCGACAAACCCAGTTGAGGTCTGTACCAGTTTTCCTACAGCTATCCTAGCTGTTTCGCTAGCATTTAAATGGCAAAGTACCTCGTCGCACTCACCCTGGCCTTCGTCGGCTTCTCTACTCACTGCAGCATCTTTAGCAGCACTCAAACTCGATTCGCCTTTGAATCCGCTGCTATGTTCACACGGGCTAGCCTTCTCTAAAGCTCTGGGCTGCCCCTCGCACTTCTCGTGCGCTACACTTGCGGATGGCTGAATCTTCCACTGCGTTGCCTCGACTTTTTGTTCTGACAGTTCAATCTCTAGGCTGAGTGCTCGCTCGAACTCTTCACCTCGCTCCCGTTTTTCTATCTCCCATTTGCTCTCACTATTCACCTTGGTGCTATGAGAGACACGCGGACCTCTCTCAGGCTTGGTTTTAATACCAGCACACCGCCGCGCGTTCTTCAACGGAGCGTTCATGAGCTTGCATTCAATTTGCTTTCTGTCAGCTCTGATGCCGAAGCACCGCAGTAAGGCTGCCTTAGCTACATTGTAACTGTTGAACTCGTCCTCGGAAAGGTACCCTATTCTACCAATTAAGTCGCATGGAAAGACACTCAATAAGGCGATAGACCAATAGTCTTCGTCGAGCCCTAGGTCTGTGCAAACATTCTCGTAAGAGGTTAGGTAACTCTCTATATCCTCGCCCTCTTCGAATAGATGGATCCTCGAATTTACTTGAGACCATCTAAGGCACTGTATTGATCTTCTTGTCTCTTCCAGTTTTACCTTTAGGGTTTCCTTCCACTGCTCTCTCTCTTGCTCTCGCCTTTCCTGACGCTTTTTCTCGCGCTCCTGTTCCTGTTGCTTTTGAATCTCGTTCCACGTTTCTTTAATTTCTTCACTGGTCAGATTCAAGCCCTCGATAGCGCTAACAATTGCGTCTTTCTTCATCCCCGTATCTACTTCTGCTCCCAGCTCCTCCCCAAGAATCAGGAGCTGACTCTTCAACAAACGCTTCCAATCCATGACAGAGAACTAGTGTGGTGCAGCTCACTCTCTACCCAGAAGTTCCGTAAACAACTGCTTCTGTGGTAGCCTCTACCAGCGAAAAGATTGCACTTCTATCTTATCAGCCTGGCAACCAAAAAACCAAAGCCAGCACTCACCAGTCCACAGCTGCCAGTCTCCATGATCTCGGCGTGTTGTTCATTCTCCGTCCTCCAGGCTCACATCCAACCGCTTGCCATCCAGTTGTTACGGATGGAAGAGGAAGTTGCTGCTGATGGCATACCACCGCTGCCAACCAGTTGTTGCGCGTCGCGGGGATGCGGGGCCGATCGCCGTCGCTCCGTCGAGCCAAGGACTAGGGGAGAGCTTTGAGCAAACTTAACGGATTTATTTACATCTTTACAGGGAGTTGTCGAGATGACAGAAGAGAAGAGAAGAACTAGTGGTTTCACAAACCACGAGCGTGGTGGTTGAACTTTACTTAGTTCAGAGCGACGTCCAGCACTCTGCCGCGTCGTTTTATGCCCTGTCGGGCTCCTCCTCTACGAGTCGACCACCAATCACGCACACACAGGTGAGGGGGGCGAGCATGCAAGGTCCACGTGAACACTGCACTTTGGTGGCGCCAGCAGGGCTCTTCCTCGTCGTGTGTGTCTTTAGTCGAGAGTGCCCACGATCCTGGCCGCATACTTCGGAGGGTCCGCCGATTATGTTCGCTCAATTAGCGGGGCGATCCGCGGCAGCCGCCGCGGTCTCCCCCAGGAAGACGCCGTCCCTGTTGTCCTCTTGGTGGCGTCGCGGCGTCTTGGCGACACTAAGTCTCGTACTCCGGGACAATGCCTGGCGGGCATAGGCAATCAGCCGGTCGGCTACTTGACAATGGATTAAACAAGCGCCGATCTTTTGAGAGGTGCCCAGTTCGTGGATTCCTCTGGGGAGAGCCCTTTGACAAGCGCCGTCGTCGTCTGCCGGTTAACGCGCTAACGATGCGTGGCTGGCGCAGGCGGGAGATAGAGCGGCGGCTCCAAAACCCTCTTTGGCGACATTCCACTCCGTTGGCGCCGCTGTCAATCAGTAGGCGACGTCTCGTGGGACCGGCCTCTGTTGCTTCCTCCGTCCAGACGTGGCGAGACTGTCCTTTTTGCACTAATCCGGCGTGGCAAATGACTCGCTGGGTCAAGGCATAGCCCGATCGCTACAATACATAAGGAATTATAAGCACCATAGCGTTTATCTCGTTGCGCTGACCAGGCAACGCTTGCACGAAAAGGCAAGTGTTTCCAACGCTTTGCTAAGACGACACGGTGGCGGCACCTACCCGTCGCCTTGCGTTCTACAGCTTATCACCTCCGAGGCGGGCGCGCAGGGCGCGCGCGCTTCGTTTTTCAAGATAACTGCCAGATGGCGCTCATGTCTCACGCGTGACGTGACTTGATGCCCTCGTTCGCCTCCGCTGCACGCTCGATGCACTCTAACGCAACGCGTCCGGAATACCATCCACCGATTTTCTTGCGCAGAACATCAAATAAACGCTTTGTTCACTCTCTACAGACGCAAGACTATCGTCTTACGACGACATTTGCAGTGCAACATGCAGATACGGGGCCGATTTTTTTTCTCTTTGGTTTTCTTTTCTTCTCTTTCCTTCTCTTTTTCTTCTATTTCTGTTTTTCCAGTTTTTTCTGTCTTTCTTCCTCTCATTATTTCTATTGATTTCCACTTTTCATCCCATTTTCCCCTTTCTTTTTCTCTCGCTTTCTATTTCTCGCTTGCTTACACATTTTTCTATTCTTATGCGTAGTTTTGCTTGCGCGCTACGCCAAGCGACGACAGCATACAATTCAATACAACCGACGAGGCCTGTGAAGTGCTTCGCACTTTAATGAAGGTGTTAAGATCTCGACAGGCACAGAAAAAAGATATTTCTGCGTTTTTAGTGTATAAGTCTCACTGGATAAAAAAAAAAAACAAAGGCTTATATGGCTGTACGCCCAACGGACCCGGCAAAACGCTGATGCGAACATGTTTGTACCTTGGACCGAACATATTTGCGATGGAAACTAACGGGTAATTAACCTGGCAAGGAGGCTTTTCATGGTGCGCCAAGAACTCAGTCATCATCGAAAGACGGTGAAACTAAACGGTTTAAAGGCTGAAAAAAAAACAGCGACCAGACTACTACGGCTTCGCATACATGGGCATGCCCAAACGGGAAAAAAGGAAGGGGGGAGCAAGGGAGCCCTTCCTTCAGTTGGGACCTCTCTACTGAAACGTTCTGATTACCAGTCCAATAAGTCCATACGTTTTCGTGAAATTCCTACGAAAATATTTGATAACTATTGGAAAACGTATGATTTTTGCATGCATTTCATAAGAAAATGTATGAAATTATTAAGAATATATAAATAATTTATAGGCTTTGGCGTCCTCAAACGAGCACATAGCTATGAGGGACGCCCCCTTGTGGAGGGTTTCGGAAAGTTCACCTCCTGTTTTTTTTAACGGGCACCAAAATATGAGTACGCGGGCCTCTAGTACTTCGCTTCCATGAAAATGCGACCGCCACGGCTGGCATTCGATCACGTCTGGTCAGCAGTCGAGTCTCATAATCACAAGGCCTACACGGCTAGTATACGGAATTATTGAAATGGTATACGGAACTTTGTAGTTGGGGCTGCCCCATTATTGTTTAATGTGCAGTGTCCTGGCCATGCTGTTTTTTTGGGGCTGCCCCATTATTGTTTAATGTGCCGTGTCCTGGCCATGCTGGTTTTCGACGACAATGTCGGTGTGCAATTTCTGACGCTGCATACCGAGAACTAATTGTTTCCTACATTTACATACGAGAATGTTTTAATTTTTTTTGTGGAATGCTTTGTACAGCCTTCTTGCTTTGGAACGCGGCCCATGGGGAAGCTGATGCTGCGGTAAAACTTTGCTTTTTAAGGCGAGAAACTCTTCGTCTGCTTTAAGCGAATACTGAAGAGCTGAAAGGCAATCGACAACGAGGATTATTTTTTTTCTCTTTCTATGTGCCTATTTTTCTTTTTTGATGGTCGTGACGTTTGTCTCCAGCCCTCATTGGGTGATCATTATTGTCGACGTTCAATCTAAGTCCTTCTCTAGTAGCCCTGCCGTGGTGGTCTAGTGGCTAAGGTACTCGGCTGCTAACCCGCAGGTCGCGGGATGTAATCCCGGCTGCGGCAACTGCATTTCCGATGAAGACGGAAACGTAGGCCCGTGTGCTCAGGTTTGGGCGCACGTAAAAGAACCCCAGGTGGCCGAAATTTCCGGAGCCCTCCACTGCGGCGTCTCTCATAATCATGGTGGGTTTGGGATGTTAAACCCCATATATCGATCATGAAGTCCTTCTCAAGTTCATAATGTACTTAAACTGTGAACTTTGTAAAACATAAAATATTAGCTGCAGAGCATTATATATATATATATATATATATATATATATATATATATATATATATATATATATATATATATATATATATAGCAAAAAAAGAACAACAACATAGGACACCGATTAAACGCATTCAACCCCGTTAAATGCTGTTATTGTAGGAATGAGCTTGCGCAGTCATTATCCAACGGACCTATGGTCGAATGCAGCTTTAGAATTAGGCGAAATTTCCCCCTCAAAGGCCTACTTGTATGTACGCATAATAGCCTATCCCAATGAACATGCTCTCGATAGCAATGTCATGAGCCGAACGTCTGGCAACCTCGCCTTCGAACATTGCCAAGTGCATGGGCGAGACTATGTCTTTAGTCGCGGAGGCCGTGGGGGCAGGGCCTCTCCGGACTTCTTATTTTGTATGCGAGTATAGTCTCCTAGAGGCTGGAACATTACGTTCAGTTTGGCATCTTTCAGCAACTTGTGCCTATAACGCCGAAGTACCAAGGCAAAGACACAGAAGGTGAGTGTCCACCACACAGAAGCCAGTCCTTATCGATTGCCACTCGAAACTTGCCCAATCCCACATGGCAGCAGATGTTCAAGTATGAATCGTTTGGAGCTAGGCGTAATTCTACCGCATGGGAAATGTGTTGGAGAAGAAAACGGGCATTCTAGTGTGTAAGTGTGTCCTGCCAGAGAATGAACCTCTGAACCATTGAGTTGACGAAGGTTGACGCTCAGGGAAATACCCTAGGCCAAATAAAGGAAAAGAGTTTAAACGCAAGGGCTCGTTTTTATTTGTTAGATGCAAATGAGAATTGTGCTGTAATTCTCAATTATATTGCGTCTTAGCCAAGTAAATTCTAGACAAGTAATATTTTGTTATGTGTAAACAGAATTAAATGAGGACATAAAATAGCTTCAATGTAACAGTTGAACGTAAAAGTAAACTCTGATTTAGGTTTGCATCAGATTGCCTTGGTGTTAGAAAAAATTCTTGGAAATATTTCGGAGCGCACACAGTGGACAAAAAATATATATACGGAAGGAAACTCTCGTATCGTCGTTTTCTCGTCCACTTTGTGCGTGCTGAAATCTTTCCAAGAATGACATCAAACCAACTCGTCCAACTTTCCATACTACCACAAAAGAAATGGCTAAGAATGTAGAAAGAGAAGATAACACGATTCATGTGGCTGGCATTTCCTGAATCGTGTCAAACATCATTCCCCGTTCTCGTTGCAATGGCGAATTCTCCTGCTGTCTCTGTAAGCTTCAAAATAGCCCACCGATTGTCATTTCGAGGCGCAGACCTCGCTCAAGGATGCGTAAAAAGCCCCGTCTCTTCACTCACATGCAGAGACGAAGAAGTAGAGACACATCAACGATCACAACAGCAACAAATTCTGTATTTCACTGACGTCTTTCAAGAAAAACAACAACAGTAACATAAAAAGGGCGATTGAAAGCACAAAGAGAACCGTGAACCGTGATACAAACAGTATTTCCGCGATACAGACCGCGATCCAGACAGTAATACAGACAATACCGGGCTGATCAGCACAGTATTTCTGGTATGTTGATGGAAACGAGTACTCTGGCAGAAGCCCTCCCTAACAAACGGCAACAGAACGGACAACGACTCGAACGTACGGTGGTGGCGGCGACGGCGGAAACGCACGTCACGCAGGTTTGGTCAGGTGTTGGGGGTCTCCGCTGCTGTCCCGAGAGCCTCACCAACGCGAACACCACCGACGACGGACCTCCAGTCCGCAATGCCAGCTCGGCTGCACGCCATATGCGAGCCACTTTCTCCGCGGGCCGAATGACACGAGCCTCATCCCATCTTATTCACCATGGGGCCCTTCTGTCGGCAGTGTGCCTAACTGAGCCCAGTCGGTGCGACTTGCCATGAGCGAGCGACTCGCAGAGGCGAGGCGGGGTATACGCTGCTAGTGGGTTCGCAGGACCGCACCAGCAAGGAGGTGCACGGACAGGAAAGGGGGTTGCTGATACCGTTACCACGGTACCGTTGCCATTCGTTTTCAGACATCGAGTGTGCGTGCCGCGATACGACAGGCGGACTTGGTGTCGGTAAAGATAAGCAACGGCGGGGGCTAGGCGTATATGTACGGCCGCTGAGCGCGACGCGCGTGCAGCCGCCTCGGCGCTTTGAAAGGCGAGCACCGGGAAGCACGCGCACGAACGACGCCGGACCTGTCTTGGGTACTCGCCTCGGGAATTCCGCGCGCAGCTCCTTTTTGTACTATCGACATATATTGGTTCCCTAGACACCGAAACAGCCACACTCTTCAACAACAATCTAAGTGAAAAATGTCGACAGACAAAAATAAAATTGTCTAAAAACTAGAGCAACCTTGACTTTAACATTGCCTGTGATAAAAGCACGTGTCTGTCTGGTAGTTCTGAAGTATGTATCTTATGTACACGCGTCGGTATATTATTTATGTGTATATATATGCATATATGAATATATCTCTAACGCTTAACGAAACTAACCTACACGAGTAAATAAGCTGACATCGTGAGAGCCGATTGAAGGTTTGCGACGAGGCAGCATGAAAGAAATCAAAATAAAGGGTGTACACAGTAAGCAAACTGCTTGTGGAATGTTTCGATACTCTCCGGGCGCCGTCCACGAGAGCGAAGTAACTAAGTTGGTCTAGCCACGAAGTAGCGGGGAATGTTGCTGGAAAGGCAGTGAGGGGTCTCGTGTGTGTATCGTGTCGCCGTGTCTGTTGTACAGAAAAATACGAAAGGCAGGCTCTTCTCTTTGTACATGACTTGTCAAGAGCGAGTACCCAATCCCTCTCTTTCTGCCTTTTTCTTCCTTTCCGGCGGGTCTGCGAGACCAGTTACCAACAAGTGCTCACCGATATTTTTAATGGGCAGGACGTCACAAGATGAAAAACAAAGCGAATGCAGCACATCGAGCAAATCAAGGTAGAGTACACGGAATGCGGGTCATCCGCTACCGTGTAATGGGCGACACACATAACATTTGACTAGATCCACAGTAAAATAGACTCGAGAAACATTTTGCCAACACGTGCGCTTTGGGGACCAGTACATCATGTAGGGCGTGTATATAATGTATATGGATATATATTTGAAAAAGAAAAGGCGTTCAACGTGCACAGAATCTCGGAATACGTTGACTGGCGATGCAAACGAAACAGCTGGCTGACTAGAATGGGCTCTGCCGAAGGGACTAAACGGTAGCGCGGCAGGGGGCCGCTCTAGCGGAGCACTGGGGACTCGTATAAGTACGGAGGGCCCGAAGGGGCTTCTCTTCGTTGGGTAGCGCGGGGTGTACGCAAATAAATAGCGCATGAGAGGTGATAGTGAGCCACATACAAAGGGGGACACACAAGTCCTAAAAATGTTCACGAGTGCGATGCAAACAAATGCCATACCATGGGAGAGTGTGCGAGTGACAGGACTATGGCGTGCGGCTTACGCTTGCAGAACGCGACGGCGCTCGAACTCGCCAGACCCGGGTGCAGTACACAAACACACAAACAAAGCGCCGAAATGGCGCTCAAGTGAGGAGGGTAGGGTCACAAAGAAACTCCTTGACAAGACACACGAGAAAACGGAACGACGCGACTGCTATCACAATCATTATTGTGAGACGGCCCCGGCCGGGTACCGAAGGCAGATAGACCACAACCACGCGGGACAAAACAGGAGGGGATGATCCGATGTGCAGGGGGAGGGCGAATGTTCGGGCCTTCAGAACGGCAGGCTGGAGACAAACATGTTCTCGATGACCGTCGGCGCAGGCACAAGGTCTTCGAGTTTCAAGTAGAAGATGCGCTGCAGGCCCTGGACGCTCAGGCTGCGCAAGTCCGGCAGCTTGGCCAGCAGCCGCGAGAAGTAGTGTGGCTTCTTCTGGGCCTCGCTGTTGTACGTCACGTGGTCCCTCAGTGACCCGATGATTTTCATCTGGAGCCGCTCCACCTTGGCGCCGTCCTTGAGGCCATGTCGCTCTGCGGCGTGGGAACGAATCTCGTGAGCGCACTGTCGGGAATACGGCGCACAGTCATGTAACAGCCTTGCCTACTTGCCTTGACAACACCCTTTCCCACCTTACTATTTATTCGGTACGGAACTATATGCCGAAGAGCCTAGTATAACACTTACGCACACCTTCGATAGTTAAACCCGTAATGACGGAAACAGCTGAAATTCCACTTTACGTTGCGCTCAAACGAAAATCAGTTACCCGTGATATGTGCACAGTGGTTAAACAGAGAGCCCCTCTCTAAAGTTCCCTCATAGTCGATCATCGTCCATACGTCCATATATACATGTCACATTGAGACGATTTGCACTTGGTGAAAATCAATCGGCAAGGGATAAACGAGCAGTGGTGAACATTGGCGGCAGTTTTGATTCGGAACCTTTAAGGACTGCACCATGTGCCTTCACAAATGTCGCGATTGTTAAGCATAATCCACTCTCCCCTTCGTGAAGTACGGTTAGACTCCCTCTGCATCCGGCACACCGGAGAAGCTTGGCCTCAAACATTAGCACTTGCAATAGCTAACTTTGCTATAGTTGAAGTGCGGGCTGAGACGACTTAAACTTACCGGTGACGAGCGTCAGCGCTGCCAGGCAAGCGAATGCTGAGATGTCTATCTGCATGGCGTGCAGGCTTCTCGAGAACTCGAAGATGGCAGCCAGCCATTCCCCGAAGATCCTTTCGCACTGAGTTCGGTGGAGGACGACGCCGTTACAGAAAGTGAACTCGTCGTCTTCCTGCCGGATCCTGCACAAGGTGAAAAAGAACCATGGAATATTAGCATATGTGTTAAAGATCCCCACCAATAAAAGCTGTCGTTTTTTTTGTTTTAACGATCATATTTGTTTTAACAAATTTCAGAAAAGCAAAGATGCCAGGTTTTCGTAATATCGTTTGCCATAGCTATAGCAGCGCGATGCTTATATGTCAAAACACTGAATAACTGTGGTAAAAAATGAGAAAAAAAAGGCCGTCCATCAATATCTGGCAAGTTACTTGTAAAGTTGCCTTTCTTCCTAATACTATGTGAAATGCCTTGGAATATATTTTGGTTTCTAACGACTTTGCCGTTTGTAAATTTATCACTTCCCTTGTCGTATAAAGCAGTAACGGGCAGTTCAATTTGGGTTTTTCACGTCCAGCTGTTTTATCAAACTGCTAGCTTCAGATGTGACAGTGAACATTCACCTGTAATACTTATGCTATGTGAAAAAGTACCTCCATTTTAATTGATGAAAAAAAAACAACAACACCGAAGTTGAGCATATCGTTTCCGTGGTTTCTTGCAGCAAAGGTCTTGTATGCGCTGCTGAACTTAAGACTGCCGCTACATGCATCGTGTGGCATGCTTACCTGTATGCCAGTCGAAGCGCAAACAGCTCGAGACTAGCTGACTGGAACAGAAGCTCCTGATCGCTTTTCTCCAATTCATTGAATCCCGGAATCTTCTCGGAGAACGTTTTGATGACGTCAACGGACGAAGTCAACAAGTTGTAGAACTGCTGAACTTCGGCTGCGGTCCTGCGGCTTTCATCGATCGGCATCTCCTGGCACTGTAAGTTAAACACACACGCACACAGAGACCTCAGATGCAGGAAATGGGTACGTACAAGGATTTAAGGCACAGGCAATTTCGGGAATGAGAAAAATATCACATACACTACGAAAATTGAAAGACATGTGTATCTTTACCTTTTGTTAAGACGCGTGGACTTTTAAGTTCGGGCCATAGTCCAAATTTAAATGTTGTCTGAAGGCACAACTTAAACACGAAATCATTTTGCGAATCCACTGGTCACTGAGCTAATGGGATAGTTTGACTGCTTTTAGCTAAAGTTAAGTGGTCTTGACCTTTGGGATAGTTGAAAGCAGCAGTGTAGGTAGACTTACCAGCGAGTAATCTCTGTTGGCGAGATCTGGAGAGGTGTCCACATGGGCCCTGACAAGTGCCGTTATGAGGCTGACCGGCGGCGACGGCGGAGACTCCTGGGGACTCTTGGGCTTCGAAGGCAATCTGCCTCGCCGTCCCTTAAGGCTGTCCGTCCGCACAACTGAAAAAAAAATAAAGTTGTCATATCAGGACATTACATCGCGAATACAACGTTCCAACGTAGACAGTATATACAACATTCTATTCTCCCTCTTTCTCAAAAATCCTATGGGAACAATAATTTTCATACCATCACCATATACACCGCACGGTCATAATTATGCACATTCTTCAATCTGGCCCTTCCCCGTTTTTTAAAGAATCTGCGTAATAAAAACGAAAAACACAAAACAACCACAAGGTTTTTCTTGTCAAGTAAACACAACTATGACTTGAATTCTGTGTAGCCGCGAAAGAAAACCAATCTCATTTACTCACTGCAATGTTCCCACAATACACCAACTTAGAATATCGTCTAAAGTTATTTGAAAAAGAAAAAAAGAAATCAATGAAAAAAAAAATGCAGGTGCGAGTGAACAGAAACAACTGTTTGACAAAAGTATGAAGTGAAATTGTAAACTGGTAAGGTTGCTGTGGGTCAGGATATAATTGATAATTTCAGAAGTTGCTCTTGTGGTTCGACAAAAGAAATTACGGCTTACTTAACAAAGGGGAAACTAAGAAAAAGTATCACTTACCTTCTTTGACCATTCCAACTGCAAGACATTTCTGGAACCTGCAGAACTGGCAACGGTTCCTTCTCCTCTTGTCGACGGGACAGTCTCTATTAGCAAGGCACACGTATTTGGCTCCTTTCTGAACTGTCCTCTGCACAAAGAAGAAAAATGAAAAATTGAAGGACGAAATTGAAAAGTGAAGGTATGGGCGCAGACAACAAGACGAAATCGAAAGTCGTAAGGCACGTGCAGTGCTTCAACGTGTAGTATTATTGTAATTCGGAAGTTATGGTGACCTACTGGCTAAAAATTTTCGGGGGCTAGGTGGTACATGCTTAATGAAACACAAAAAGAGACGCATACCATCAAGAAAAAAAAATGGGACAGAACAGAGTTCTGAGAATAAAGTTAGTTGCGGGTGACTCCACTTCTGTTCTGTTCCAATTTTTCTTCCTTGATGGTATACGCGTCTTTTCGTATTCCAGTACCAGCCAATAATTCAGATATTACAAGCCACCGCCGTTTATTGAGTATCTATTCCTAATCAGATGGTTAATTCTTTGAAATATATTTATTATCGCTATCAATTTTAGTTATCATGCTTCTTACATCATTCGGTGTTTCAAGAGGTCTCGAAAATGGAGTCAAGCATTGTAAAAGCTGTTGTCCTCTGTGATAAAAGAGCCATTGACACAATCCTTTTTCTTCGTAGAGGGCCCGTGCATTTGGCCTGTTTAGACGACCATGATGACGAAGCAGCTCCTTTCTTCAAAGGAGTTACACCTAGAGTATACTGTACGGAAGATTGCTGTCGACGTGTGTTTGAGGGTCGTACCTTGAAGAATCCCTTGCAACCCTCGCAGGTCCTGACGCCGTAGTGCTGGCAGGCAGCGTTGTCGCCACACACAGCACACAGCTGGTAGGACGGGGTGGCAGGTGGTGGCGACGAGGCCGTGCTTGATCCCGACGCCGGCGGAGTCCCGGGTGCTGATGGCGGGGCCAAGCGTCCACTGTGCAAAAGGCACGCGGCCGTTAATAAGCTTTGGACATACCCATGATCCCAAGAAGAGCATTATTTTCCCATTCTCTTGTACATCAGAATGTCAGCGCAGCTAACATGGAATACCTTGAAATAACTGTTTAAAACACAGCGAAAGCACTTGACGGCGCCGAATATGTCTGGAGATTGTTGTTGGGGGAGGGGCTACTCAGCTGTTAGCAAAATGGCGTTGACATTGCGCGGTAAACATGTCGAATAACGATAAGGATATATAGACATCGATCAGATATCTCTTCATTTGCTCGGTCAGGATTGCACGACAGGGACAGAAACGCAAAGATTGCATACCAATAACCCCTTAGCGCGTTTCGTCAGTGGTACCACGGCCACTACGCCTATACGTCATCGAGAATCGTCCGCTCATGTATACAACAGACAATAAGAACGAAAGAGGGTCGCGTGAAAGAAGCGTTACATGATCTGGCATTCGCTCGCGTTGTTATTGCGGGACGATGTTGCAAGTAACAAACATGTCCTAATTACATGCTGCAAGCTTACGAGAGCTACTCTATCCTGAGCACTTTTTGTCCACGTATTCTATGGGGAAATAAAATGGGGCGATAATCAGGGCGTTCAAGAGGCTCGATTTATGCTAGCCACATAAGCCGAGCTGGTCGATAACAGCTGGAAGGACAGCATTAAGGCAGCATAGATAGTGAAGGGACCCCAAGGCGCATAAGTTCACTGCGATTTGCGTGATCTGACCCGAAGGCGAGAAGCCGTGAACGTGGAGCGATGCAGTGGCGACCTCCTACTTTGGGTTCATTTCTATCCTAACACTAAAAGTTGTTCTGTGAAGACTCCAGTGATTCTTCAAAGTGTGTACAACGTTGAAGAAGCGATTAGTCTCTAAGAAGGTCGCATCAACTTGTCGGACTACTTGCGGCATATATGTTGAGTAAACGACGTTGATCCAAGCACACTGCAGGAGCCAAGTAGCTATAGCGTCAAGGTGGTTAATATAAAAGTCAGCAGATTGCTACCATGGCCGAATTTCGTTCGTCGAAAGTTTAAAACTTTCTGAATGAATAGCATTGACTACAGTAGCCGCTTTTATTGTTAAAACTGTATTCATTTCTGTTCTTGCTCTGCCATGTTTTCCTAATGCGTGTGAAAACAAAAACCCTACGCGTGAAATGAACAAGGCGCAAATTCTCTCCGTTGAACCGATCCCGAAAACTCAATCTATAATCTTTGTATCGCTGCGATTCCGTTGGTCCTCCTATATATGGTGAAGTTATTTAGAGTCATGAACCATTTAAATAGCAGCAATTCAGGGCAAACTAAAACTAGTTCTTTCGTTTTTGTATTCGCCGTCACGCTTAACATCATTATTATTATTTTATTATTATTTAGAAATACTGTCAACCCTCTACTGAGGGTCATTACAGGAAAGGTACGACACACTGTACAATCAAACTGGGGATATAACTATACATCTCCCAATGATAAACCAGGTATACATATATACAAATCCGTGAAAGCTCGGCATAATTTCACGTTGGATGCTAATGTGTGGCCATGACCCTCAGCAAAATTCTGGCCTAGGGAGTTTAAGCGCTTTTTGCATCGCAGCGGGAAGCGGGGAATCACTGGTGGGTCTTGAGGGGCAGGTGCAGGTGCAAGTTACGGGGGGGGGGGGGGGTGTTGCCGCCTTTACAGCTCCCACCCTCACTCTCGGGGCGGGCCCAATGAAGACTTTGTTGCAACCGCATAATTCCTGATGCAACAGTGTTCGCTCAAGTTACCACGTGCACAATCTCTTCCATTTTGTAATTGCTTGCTTCCTTTGAACTGTTTTCCATAACTGTGCACACAAATCCACTTGTGCTTTTGTTTTCATTCAAGTGACCTAAAGGTATTTTTTTGCTTATCATTTCTTTGCTGTCGCAAAAATTTTGTCAGAAAGTACGACAAAGCAAGTTGCCGTCCTCTATAGTGTGATACAGCATTAATATACAAGCAGTGATCAAATGCCAAAGTTTACAAAGTAGTGATTAAGTTGTAGTTGATGATATCGAGATGGTCATTTGACATTTCAGGTTATGAGTTTCAATGGCTTCAGGAAAAGACATTTTGAACTTGCCGAGAGAAAGAAACACGGTTATTTGAGTAGTCAATTAAAATCGAAACCTACTCCTGGAATCAAAGAGGTAAGCCATTCCGAATCTGCTACATGGAATACGAAATGCAGTAGCAACATCGTGTCAGGGCGGCCTGTACACTAAGTTCGCTGTTTGCAAAAACGAGGCTCAAGAAAACAGAATGAATTGTCACATGATAATGACTACTATGTATAGCATTGACAGTATCTTCGTAGCCGCATGAGCGCTTTGTGTGGGACGTGTACGTTGAAATACTGTTTCCGGTATAAAGGAATTCCTCCGATAAAGGAAGTCCTCCGAAAAATGTGGTTGTCCTACGGCTGCGGAGGCATTTTGATGAGCGAGGCTATCGTACCCGGAAACGTATGATGCTTGTTTTTCTCGCGAGCTGAACCAAACTATGCTTGAAATCACTACAGTAACAATTAGGTGTCGTAACTGTGACTCATGATGAGATAAGCTTATATGCGGCGCCAATATGAACCATTCGCACGGTGTATATTTCACAAAAGCACTCTCACACACCATGGTTGTGCCAATAAGCGAATAAATGTTGCGCACAGCTTCTCGGAACTAGTCGGGTTCAATGGACATGTTTTTCTAGCTTGTTACTAGACTGAAGCAATAGCGAAAGTGGATGCTGAAGATTCAACTCAGAGAACCGAGAAGCCTTTAGAATATTCCGGCAGTGAAATGAACAGTCAAGGTATCTGCTGAGTCTTTAATGTTGGAGACAGCAAGAAAAAAAAATCATAGCCCCCGTCCCTACACTCTCCTTATGATCATGAGATCAAAGGGCCACTGGCGGATATTGATGAACAGTACGTTCCTTGAGCCCGTTATACCTAAATACTAATGTTCAACACGTCACAAGTGGACGACATCAGGACATCGCTCCTCGACATTTTCGTCTTTCTTTACAAAGTTGTTTCGCGTTCGGTTTGAGTATACCCTCGCGACATCAACAAGAGAGATATTTTTTTCCAGCGAGCGCAGACGGCCGCTGCGCACGGATAAGAATGTGACCTTATCAAAATGCAATGACAGAAGTTGTGTTCGTCACAAGCTGGCCGATGGTGACACAGAGGAACTGACGCACTAACTTCGTTGTTTTTAGCTTCTAGAAAAAGAGAAAAAAAAGAAATCGCTGTTCTTCAAAGTTAAGCTTGCTCGCTGTTAGCGTGAGTTATAAAGCGCTAACTGCTATAAAATCAGCTAAGGAATGAAAAAAGAGAGTACACCCCAAAAAGCGAGCCCGCAGATAGTGCTTTCGCCACCCCTTTTGACTGCAGAACGGGAAGCGCAGAGAGGGAAGCAAGGAAGAAGGAATGAAGAAAGGAAGAGTCAAAGGGATGTTAAACAGTTAAAAATAACCGGTATGTTACCATACCGCGGGTTGGTCTGAAAGTTAGAGGTGTAAAGAAAGAGAGAGCGGTAGCACACACACATTGTCACTCAGTAACTTTTGTGCGGTATGCGACACCCCTAGTCAATCACGGCAAATGGTATTAGTCCTTGCATAGTCGTTTGTGCAAGCCTAGGGTGTCTGAAACTTTCAGCATTGCCCATGTTGCCAGGTGAAGTTTTCGAGTACGTGTACGGCAGGACCAACTGATTTTTGAGGGCCCCGTTTCCAGAGGAAACAGGCGAGACGGAGGTACCTTAACATAATATTTTGAAAGGAACTGAACCACAACTATATAAGTGGCTAAGGAAAGACATATACTCATCTCCTCAGAACAAGCAAGAAGCTGCACAGATTGACTTAAATGCAGGGCGTGCAAAAGCAGGCGTCCAAAACGAGAACTGGAATGGCATTTGTGTTGCCCTCGTTCTTGTGTTCACGTTTTGTGCGCCTCTCTTTGCCTACCACAACTTTTTCTCTTGGTCTTCAGAAAACTTTTTCACGGTGGCAAAAAAAAAATTTTGAGGACAGCCGTTAACTTGGTCAGACTGCAGAGGCAGACTAGTGCGTTTTCTATAGCGGTTATGCTCTACTGTATAATGGTATACGACAATTTTATGGACACTGCGCAGTGGCCGTGTCGCAATTCTGATGAGGGCTACTTCTTCAAATGCGTCACAATACTGTGAAGTAGCAGACAATCATACGTGGTAATCTTATAATGCAAACAACATTTCTCTTTTGTACTCTTTGAAGAACTTGGCGATCAACGAAGATTGAATTTTTGTGCTGCAGTTTTTTTTTATTCTGCAGAAAAAATACTGAAATCTAGAGCTAAGCGAGCATTGAGCAAATCTATTTTGGACATGAGAGCAAAATGATACAGCTTCGTTTTGGAAAAAGCGCGAGAAATATGGTATTGCCGACAAAATATTCTGTTTTAGCGACGATTGTTTTGATGCAGCATTGTAAATAGTTTTTACACCGACAATTTTTTTACATTAGAACGTGCTGCACTGCGGCGAGACTGAGAAACACAGGGTCCCCCCATAAGCGCTTCAGGAAAAGTATAAATAGTTCACGTCACCAATGAAAGCAATATCAAAGGGTTGCGGTGAAGGAGGGCTATCGGTAACTGCCCTGCAGGGCCCCTGACGCACTCCAAACAGGGCAGTTTCACTATGGCGAATAGGTTACATGATTGCCTCTTCGATAGCTACAGGTTCACAGCTCTCACCATCACAAATGTTGGCACGGTATCAACATTGATCAAGAACTTTGTACGTGACACACGTCAAGTTGGCCAATGCCTTTACGTCAGATGAACAATCCAAAGGCGTCATTGGGAACATCTCCGTGTGAAGTAACTGAAAATGAAAGTTCAGAGTGCGTATACCGAGTCAAAAAAGTGACGGGATATATTTGTTTGCTCCCACACTCTGATTGGGTATTGATCATTTTCCTAAAACCAGCTGCACGCAATGCACCACCACTCAGGTCGCAGAAACCAGACTCAGCTGCGCCGCCTGCAGCCTATAGTTTATGGAGTTCACTATAACGTTGGCCCTGTGCTGTACTTTATTATAAATTACGGCACTTAATACACTAGAAAGAGCTGCGATGTCTAAATAAGACGTTTTCAGCAATGACCTTACTGCCTAACTGCAATGTAGCCCCTCAGGATGACTTCCTGTGCACAAGGACAGAAAGCCATCAAGTAAAAAACCATGTAACGTAATCAGAAAAGCGATGAAGCGACGTAACCACTTCGCCAGAATAATAAGCGCAATATTACCCACTGAAGATGCAGCAGTTATACAAATACGCCAGTTGAGCTGTTACCGACAATGTAAGATGAAACGCATATGAAGCATTGGATATAAACATTACGTTACCTCGCAAAACGAACTGCGTACATAACCGAAAAAACACACTTGGTGCGACATACAACGCAGAAATTTTGGCCAGCTGGTTGCTGTAGAACTTTTAAGCGCAGTGGAACAAAAGCGCAAAAGATAGAGACACGTGAAGAGGACTGGCGCACGTTATTTTTACGTGACTCTTTCTTTTGTGCTTGTTCAGCTGCGCTTGCTAAGATGCACAAGTTGGTGCGACAATCTGCTTTCTGAAACAAAGGAGTTAATGGAAGACAGAAACAAAACAACAGGCAGCACATACTGCGGGCGTGAAATGGTAAAGCCAACCTAGCTTGAGACACAAAGGAAAAATCTCAGCTGAAAAAACTTTAAACAAAATTGAGACTTATTTGCAGAGATGAAGCAGTCAGAATTTGTTAGCAGCTATTAGCGACCTTGTCTGGAAAAACAAGTGCGCTGTTGCTCCTAACGACGCTGGTGCATCACAGCACACATATGGACGTATGCATAAACCAAACCAAAGCTACACTCACACTGGGTCGCTGGCAGCGGCGGCCTTGAGAAGCGCCGGCTTTCGGGCTTGCGGCCACGTGCCCCCAGGGCTGGGCAGTGGCGGCGTCAGGTCTCCCGGAAATGACGCGAGGGAGGACGAAGATCCCGCCGACACGAGGCTGAAGCTGGAGCTTTCCGAAGGTCCCGGGAACACGAGCCCCTTCTGGAATACCGGTGGCGATGGATGAAGGTAGCCCGAGAAGCCGGCTTTGGCGTGCTCCTGCTCCGCCTGATACTGCATGTAGCAGCTCGAGCTCTGGTACGATGGTGGCTCGGTCTTGTAGAACTCCTGGGATGTACCAGCCATCGGCTGTGGCGGCGGTGGTGGAGGCGTAAACGGTGGGCGGTAGCTGGTCGACGCGTGAGGCTTAGGAGAGAAGCCGCCCACGGACACCTGGTAGGCCTCGGGGCTGCCGGCCTCAGCCGGCAGCTCGGTGTCCGAGCGCAGCTCCTCGAACTTGAAGGAAAACACGCCGGAGTGTGTGATGTCCCGCCTGTACCTGAAAGCAAGGGCCTTTTGCTGAAGAGCCTGGCCTGTGCAGAAGTAGGGCGCACAACCCACCTGGGAGAGTATGTTTCCTCGAAGCTGGGCAGGGCAGATGGGTTTGCAGGTGAAATGCTCAACGGGGTCAGGGGCGTCGGCTGCTCGGTGAGGGGAGGACTGCTGACCACCGGGAAGCCGGACTGGAACATCTCCTGGTAAGAGGAGACTTCTCTCACGGTGCTGCCGAATACTTCAGAAGGAATTTGCGCTCCCACTAAATCGAGACCGGGGAGCTTGAGCTCCTCGCTCAGCGATAAAGACTCCTCGGCTGTGAACGAGGATGAGAGGTAGTCGGCGTGTAAGAGGCTGCTCGTGGAAGTTAACGCCGCGCTCTGCAAACGAACAGCGGACGATCCAATGTGAGTCCTTCGGCAACGAAAGGCGGCCCCCCCCCCCCCCCCCCAACCCGCATAGGCCGGGCTCAGTCTCGTCCGAGCCAGGCCCGTGCATCTTTCCCGCGCTCGCAATGGGCGCTGCTCGAAAGCAACCCACGATCCAATGACTCTGCTATACCGCGAAAGTCGCGCGGGGAAAGCGAATTTGGCTTAAGAGTCTACGAGCAGCTCCCGGAAACATTGCAGAGTGGCCACTGCGGAGAAGAGAGCCATCGTGCTCTTCCCCGCAGGGGCTTCCTGCATGGCACATGCGCGACACATCGCGCACTGACACTAGTATACAAACAGAAAATCAAGTAAACACTCATCAGAGGCACGTATGCGCCTAAGAGTACCAAATGCAACCGACATATGGATGCAGCCAAATCAATACAAGTCATCCACAAACAGCACATGTAAAAATGCGCGAGATACCTCGACGAACAAGGGAAAATGAGCGAAACACAAAATATAATGGCGCGTGTCCCTCTGCGCCGTTACCCATACCTCCTTCGGTAGCTAAGTGAGGAAAATGAAACAAGTGCCACACGAATGCCGGACTGCGCACGCGGCCAGTGGCCAAGAGGATACGTGGCAGTCGCGCGGATCCGATCGCCGCCACCCTATGACTGGTGGTTCTGGAGCCTTACGTGAGCTCTGCGTACGAGACCGTGCCAGGCGCCTTGGATGCTAAGAGCCGCGTCCAATTCCATCCGCGGCAGTCTGTCTTCGCAATGAACACCAGCGCAGCCGCGGGTTGCATATAATCGGTCGCGTCAAGGATTACATGTCCAGTGGTGATGCGCGGTTCGCAGGTGCCAGAGACAATGAGGAGAGCATGTCACGACGAGGAAAGAGGGATGAAGCAGAGGGGAAGGGCTTGGTGTGGAGGAGAGTGCGTCCACACGCTAAGGCGCGAGCACATCCGCTAAAGGCTAGACGTGGTCAGGGCGAGCAGCAGCAGCAGGTGCTGGGCGTGCACAATTCAGGCTCTGTACGTCATGTGGGGCCCAACGTCAACGGCGCCAATGGGGTGCCATCCGTCTCCCCCGGCACTTGCGGGGAGAGAGCGCTCCGTGTCCACTCAGCAGCGCGCTTCGCACCCTCGCCGCATGTGCGCGAAATGACACTGACACGAGGTCGAAACACTTAGCGATCAAGCCACGCGTCTACGCGTGTCATCTGTGAGCTGCCGCCGCAAAACGAGCGCCTTGGACGACATAAGTCCTGCAGTTGGAGCGCGCGGACGTATAGACACAACAAACGGGAATGGTTAGTGGGGGCGGAACAGCGGTTCAGAAAGAAAAATTACGCGTGAGGATTAGCCGAAACAACAATGCGAAGTATAGACCGAGGACGGCCGGGAACTAGCATGCGGCAGCGGAAGCGTAGGAAACGAGCGCTTAAGTCTTGCTGGACCTCTTTGCCGCTCAGCTGCTACACCTCCGGATACGCCTTCTGATAGGTGCACCCGGCGCGGCCGATCGCCCGCTCTCCTCGACTGATCTCGTCTTTTCTTCTTGCGAATACTCGAGTAGTGGGGCACGCTTGTGTACGCCTCTACTGAGAGCCACGCCTATATGTTCTATCGTCGTCGCAGGTCTCGAGTGGGGATCGCATATCTAGAAAAGCACTCAGTCCTGTCGTATGTATTGTGTCCACACGACCAACCGACGGCTTTAAGAATGGCTCCAGAGAAACCCAAGCGAGCCTCGAGCTAGCTTGACATCAGATTGGTAATGAAGTTACAACAAGATGGGCCCTGCTGAAAATGAAGCTACCGTGGAAACTACACAGAAAAGCGCTTGGATATTTGCAGTAATCGTGGTCAGTCCATTCATTGTATGTCTGGAAGTATGCGAGACGCCGTAAAATGCGTTGGTTATATAAATTTTTTAGTAAATATTGAGAGCGTGGGTAATTTCACGTAGATAGGAATCACTATGCTTATACGAACATATGGGGTCAGAGTGTATGTATACAAAATCTAAGCTTAAATATCTCATTTTCATGCCAGTACATTTTAGGAGAATTTTACACACACTTAGCTTCACTGTCGACAATGCATGCTTATCAGAGAAAGAAATGAATATGAAGACAGGCCCGGCCATATACTCAAGGATTGCGCGGGTGTTGAACACACACACACACACACACACACACACACACCACACACACACACACACACACACACACACACACACACACACACACACACACACACACACACACACACACACACACACACACACACACACACACACACACACACACACACACACACACACACACACACACACACACACACACACACACACACACAAACGCGCGCGCGCGTGCGCAGAGCAGGATGTGATAAGAGAGATAGGAAAAGATAAAAATATACCGAAAAAATTTAAGAAAGTGAGAACAACGAACGCTGAACTTTGCTGCTTCACTATAATTGTTCGTTTGCACAAAAAATCAAATATATAAGCTCAAAATATGTAGGAGACCATACGCACAAGAGACGTTGCCTTTGGGAGTTGTCCAGTAGGTTGCTTCCTTTCGGGGCTCAAATCCTCAACATATTAGGCCGTGAAATCCTGAACAGATCAATTGAGAGTGTGGATATAATACGATGAACCTATAGCTGTCGGCTCACTTCATGGAGATGAAGAAGCAACGTCCGATGTGTAGTGCGTTTCCCACCGAGCATGATCAGCCTTACCCTCCACCAGTGCCCTTACCCTGAACCGGTCCCATGGGCCAATGCTTCTAGGGCTCTTCCTATCACCTCCCACAAATTTCTTCTATTTCTCTCTTTGTGACATCGCCCTTCTATCATCTCTTACTCCCATTAACCCCTTCTCCAGCACAGAGTATATAGCCAGCCGGTTTAAAAACTGACCAACCTCCCCGTGCTTCTGCTTATTTCTTTCCTCGTCCTCCTCCTCCTACTCCAGCAGTGGCCGCAGAAGATAGCGTCGTACTGTTCTACCGAACCACACTCGTTTGTCGACTCCGCAAGAACTTCACTGCATGCTGGACTGCCGGAAAATTGATACGCGTATAAAGTATGTGTCTAAATAATAAAGCTATACGCTTCACGACTTCGGTAAACTCACGCTAACAGGTTGAGAAACGATCCAATCGTTGACTCCGTATGGATTAATGGAAGAGAAGCTGTTACATTGTGTGACGGCCCTTGCAGTTTTGGACGTGTATTTAACTCTGTATGTCTATACAATGTTGTAACGTATGCACATTGCGTATATGCATGCATCCGTGGATACTGCCATCGACGTCCTTCTTCGATTGACGGATGTGAGCGCCATGCTGCGCCACGCCACTGATTGCAGCAAACGTACTCCCCATCGAATATGCAATTCGAGTGCAATAATTGAGCGCGCAGATAAGCTGGCACAACTATGTCCCTCAATGAATGCAGGTGATCGACACAAAATAACTCGTCACTTCTGTAATCTGTAGCGGGTTACTGAAGGTGAGGGATTGGGCGTGCACACGCACGTATATGTATGTATGTATGTATGTATGTATGTATGTATGTATGTATGTATGTATGTATGTATGTATGTATGTATGTATGTATGTATGTATGTATGTATGTATGTATGTATGTATGTATGTATGTATGTATGTATGTATGTATGTATGTATGTATGTATGTATGTATGTATGTATGCATGTATGTATGTATGTATATATGTATGCATGCATGCATGCATGTATGTATGTATGTATGTATGTATGTATGTATGTATGTATGTATGTATGTATGTATGTATGTATGTATGTATGTATGTATGTATGTATGTATGTATGTATGTATGTATGTATGTATGTATGTATGTATGTATATAGGCAGGAATTTTATGTGTGGATACGTGGGCGCTCTTGAAAAGTGCGAACTGGTAGCCGGCGTTTGTGTACATTTTTCCAACAAGCACTTAGTTGAATAATGAACATTTTCTTTTACCTTACAGTGAAGTGGTGAGTCGTTGCTATTAAGGGTAAATAAAGCCAGTTTACTTGATGTGCTACTCTGCGTTGGAAAACTCATACTGTAATTTCAATGTCATTCTATAGTAAAATACAAAATACCGCATAAGTTAATGACAACAGAAGTGCGCAGTATTACAACATTAATCACCTTGCTTTAATTAAAGCAATGCATGAATAAATAAAACGAACACTGGAGCAACAACACGCTTTGGCTCGCAGTGGATCATTTGAAAACACTAATTTCTCATGCAATGATTTAATGGTTCCAAACTGCTCGCTTTTGTAACCTTTAGTTCTGGATGATAGATCAAGACACACTCACTAGCACACACAGGCGCAAATTGTGCACTGTTTCAAGCGTGTCATAACTAACACTGAACAGGCGCGACCTCTTTAAACTAACAAATCGTGTCTGATTAGGCACATGCATCCCATGCCATCCCCCCCCCCCCCTTTAAAGATAAATTGCCTGGCTATGTCACGGGTAGGGTAATAATAAAAATAAAACATAACTCCATTGTTCATTGCCTCGTAATGTCTCGTGTGCACTCAGCGTATCCCATTATGGTGATCTCCCAACGATGTGCCGTGTTCGAAGTGGCAGAACAGATCTATAAAATTCTGCCCGCTATTTAGTGGTGTCCTAAGGAATGTTGTTGGGAATAGGAAGGTAAACTCCTCTGACTCGAAGGAGAGGGTTGAAAATGTACATGACTTCACATTCTCACAATGCGTCCACAACTATCTTGAAACCTCGAAATACAGAAAGGAATGTTCACTTGAAGCTATAAGTGAGGCGGGCTAAAACGCCCATGTAAACGTACGTGATAGACATTTTTACCCTGTTTACATTCCGTCGTGTAGCTTACAAGAAGTGCAGAAGCAGGCGTTGTGTGCCCCCTGAACGACGCAACTGCCAGCGAGCGACCTTCATATTTGATGTTTATTCTGTGCGTGTGCAATAATGGTACTACACATTTTAGTAAACTGCATAATACTGCAAAATGGCAAATCTTGCATGGTTGAAGAAATCTGTAATATATATATATATATATATATATATATATATATAGATATATAGTATATCTATATATATATATATATATCTATATATATATATATATATAGATTTATATATATATATATATATCTCTATCTCTATATATATATATATATATATATATCTATATATATATATATATAAGTGTGTGTGTGTGTTGTGTCGCAGTTACCACGATTCCCGAATCGCAATGAAATCGAACGCCTGCTGCTACTAGCGCACGCCTTCCAGCTTTTTTTTCGCCTGCTCAGATTCTCCATAATATGTTAAATTTGCCTTATTTGTTATGTCGTGTGAGCAATATTCAGAGTCGATTTTCAGACTGTTTTGTAACTTTCAAAGTACAATGCTGTTGGCACACGCTGACAAAGACTAACCTCTTGTGCTTGAAGCCTGTCATGCAGCGAGTGTATGGCAGGACCAACTCGCGAATAACTGATTGCCAAGTAGCACTCTGTTCGGAGAACTCTTACATGTATGCTTTCTTTTTCTTGTGCATCAATTGCTCGAATGTGACAGCCTGCCTTTGTTGTTAGATGACATTTAACGGTAGAAGCAGAAGCAACAGATTCCTAAGTTCTGCACTCCGAGAACGAGCGACTTGTTTAATGCGTACTTCGCGCCACAATTACTTGGTTGACGAGAGACAAAACCGTTATTTACTTACTCTATTCTTTGATGCTGTAGATATGAGAAGAGGAACATGATCACGCTCATTTCTAGGCGTTGTTCAAGGTTGCAAACCGAGTTATATGTGTGCCGCTGTTGCCACAGTTCATATTCAGCTAAGCGAGCAGGTAAATAGTCTCTGACAAATAACGCCTACGTACGCCCCCCCCCCCCCCCAAAAAAAAAAAAAAACGCGATGCAGTCACTTTCGGCTTCTGCGACGATGCATAATAAATGCCACGAAATTGAGCGTTTGACGGACGTGCAAATATTTACCGGGTCCGTCGAAAACGCATAACTGCGTAAAGGAAACCACAATTGAGATATCAATCAAAAGAAGGATGCGACTTGAGCTGTGGAAGACATCTGTCAGAGTTAAAAGGAAAGGGAATGGCGGTGAGGGAAAGGTGTTGTGAGTGGGTGGCGACACATTCTAATCTCCTTGACGCACTACCCCAGCGTCATCTGCGTAAAGCACAGCCTTCTGGTACGTGCTGCCCCCTGCCGGTTTCGGCGAACCTCAAGCTACCACGAAACCACGTTTTCGTACAGCTGGGCGATTCTATATGAGGTAAGCGTTTCGGCGGACTGATCGCTTCGCGAGTCTTTTGACACGCAGACGTTTACGATGCGGAGTTGTCTAATAAAGCGCAGTACCGAGGTGCATACCGGTTATAGCGACTACTGGGTATTACATTCATAACTCGTGGAGTCTTGGTTTAGCTTTATGGGCGAGCATTATCTTGTCAAGCCCTCTTCGCTCAAATCGAAAGAGAGAGAGGGAGAGAGAAAGGCGCAAACTATGAGAAGCCGGGTGCCATCTGTTAACCCGGTGCTCTCATCAGTCGCAGCCGCTTTTGCACCACTCAACCACCTCGAAAAGAGAGCTGGCTGTGCGAGCTAATCACACACCGGGGAAAACGTTACGTAGGTTGGTGAAGCAGCCATTCGCAGGAGCGCAAACAATGTTGCACCAACCTGGGACGGTGCTGCTGAGAAAAAAAAAATGAGGTTCACTTCATAAGGCTTCCGCATGGTGCAGTCTGCGATGGCGGCCGGCTCAAGAGCGCGAGGATTGTGTTCTATATAGGAAGTGTATGCGCAGCGCGGCTACAAGGAGAGAGGGAGAGACTCAACATGCAGCTTCCGCCACAACTGCTGAAGACATATAGACTCGATAGCTCTTCTACTTTCCTCAGCGTGGCCCTCACCGGTCATGGCCCCGCTGGCCGTAACCAATGGCCGCTCCGGACGTGCTCAGCGAGCAGCCTACGACGATGACGTCATGGTTGTCATCACGCTTTTCACAATTTTACCGTGAACACGCAGCTTTGGCGGGAACTCAAATGGCTCTATCTTGCCACTTTTGAGGATGTTAAAGAGTAGCAAGTTCAGGACTTCGAAAGCACATCCAAAATGAACCTCTGGTCGTCAATAAGCTGTACTCCCTGCACTGACACATGGGCTACTGATTTTCTGAAGTCGCACTGCGGGAGCCTCCATTTTAGTAATGCCGTCGCGCGCTGCAAGGTTTTGAAAAGTTTCCCTCGCGAGAAATTACACCGTTACTTTCGCGAGATTAGGATAACAGCCGCTGACACAGACTCGCCAGACATCACTTAAGCATTCTCCTGGAAGCAGATAAGTGGTAAATTATACAGGTCATCGCAACATACATAAGTGCACCTGAACAGTTCAGGTTTAAACATTCCTGGAAAGTTTTATAGAGCATTATTGGGCATACTGCGTCTATACATCACTCGTCAGTTAATAAGAGAAAAAAAGGAAATCGTAGCCATTTTCCCAAGCAAATAAAATTAATCAGGTGTTGCGTTTCTTGAAGCTCTCTTAATTGAACTCGGTCACGAATTTTTTCGTGAAACGGGAAGGCGCAGATGAAACGTGTCGATTTGAGGGCTGGGCAGCGCATATCCCTTTCTTCGGCATCGAGTGTGTAATGTTTATCATGTGTCGTCACCGACGCGATCATCGGTTGTCCGAGTGCTCGGAACTCCGCATCACTCAGCAATGGGGGGGGGGGGGGGGATATTGGCGTAGAAGAAAACGTCGATAACGAAAACTACGCTTGTAAGCGACTTCGCCATACAAGTGACCCGCAGCACGAAGAAACGGGAGAGTGATAACCACGAAGCCACCTAACGAAGCGGCGGGAAGGTGGGTTTCAGCAGCAGGACGGAGATTAAGTGCGACCCCGAGCGGGCGCTTTGGGTACGAGCGCCGCCGGCTGCACGCTCTTGCTCGGCACTTATGCGCGGCACGCTTATCTGCTGACGTTCTGGGAATGGAATTTCTCACTTAGCTCATCTTATCGTCACCGCGGCAACGTAAACATTCGATAGCCATGCAAGAGCGCTTCTTTTAGAACGATAGTGAAACCCCCCGATGCCCGCAGCGGGTGCGACCCACCTGCGCCGTCGGTGGATCCGGATCTCTATTTCGATTCTCGAGAGTATTTTAATGGAGATAAGACGTACAGTGTCCGAGAAGACGACCTTGCAGTGCTAACACAATGACTGCCTACTAGGGCGCGCGAGGAAATGAGAACCGATAAATCGAGCCATAGGGGCACCCCTCTTTCGTACCTCGTCGAAACACCCCCCGACGTCAAGCAGATTTCCATTGCGGCAACGATCGTTGCTAGTGTAGACAAAGGCACACACTACAGTTGGCGGCATAGTCTGGCCAAACACTGCGACTGTCTGCACACTGACTGTCTTACGTTTGGAGCCGTAAAACTGAATACGACTGTGGTGGATCAAGGTGTCGGTGGTGACAGGTGCAGTATCTAAGGCAATGGAAGACACTCCTTACAAAGGCTTTGCAGCGCCTAGCAGACGCTCCAAGAACTGGTTTTGGGCTCGTGCGACGGTAGCCGCTCCGCTCTTGGAGCGAAATCGCTGTCATGTGGAACAGGCTTAACCTTTTCATCTTTCCTGCTAACAGGCGTAATCACTGGTCTGCTCTGTGACGGACTGGGATATCAGCGGCGACAGCTGCGATATTTAAGGAACTCTGGAAGACACAGATTCGTCCAAAGGGATAAATAAACGTTGCTATCTTTCGGCTAGCGTTCCTTTTTTTGGCTCCGAGGGGGATGTGGATAGAACAAACAAAGGGGACAGGCGGAGAGGTTAAGCTTCTGAGCTATCCCTTTTAACTGACGCAAATATTCAGATACAGGCTCCGAATACGCCATCTCAAATCATAATGACAGGTGCTGATGGACGAAAAGAAGTAAAGGTGACGGAATGTACCCCCAGTGGGAACACGCGTGGTTGTGCGTCACGCCAACAATCTGTCACCGGGGCCAGTTGAATAAACTGTAGCGATCCCCACGTAAGCAATGCTTTGAAAGCAGTGCGACGTGCGCAGGAGCGGTACAAAGTATCTGGAAATAGTCTATGACCCCGTCAACTAGCGTGGGTATTGGTATAAGATCAGTTGTGATGACAAAAACGGGTTCTTCGACAGTCCCGTTTTCGGTGTGGTCTAAGGATGCGTAATGACCTCAAAATGTAATGGCTCGGAATGAAATAAATGTGCGTAGCTTGCTTGTTTTAATAATTCCTCTCTCTCTCTCTCTCTCTCTCTCTATATATATATATATATATATATATATATATATATATATAATATATATATTTGTCATGGCGTCATAGTAATGCAGAGCAGATGACGTTAGTACAGCGTGTTTCGAGTGGGCAAAATGAAGTTGTATGCGTTTATAAGCGTCATCCGCTTACGCGAGAAAACTGTGCGCTCTAGAGTTTGCGCACAACTTGGAAAACTTCCGTAAGTACTCCAAGGTGCTTGGTCCGAGAACTATACCGCCCAGGCGGGCCTATGTAAGTACAAGATGCGACTTGAGGATGCTCGCGAAGTACATGTCTATTTTAACACCATCACAAATGTTGGCTGTATACGACGGCATTGGCTTAGCGTCCTGAGTAAGTGCTCTTGTTTGCGGTAAGCTTTGAAATGGTGATCATCTCGAGCAAGATCGCTTGCGTGGCAGTAAGTGAGTGCACCTGTGCGTCGAGACGAATTGAATTGTAACCATCGCGCTGTGCAAGACGACTCGAAGAGAGGGAGCACCTAGTGTGTGTGTGCGTGGCGCAGTCAATATTTACCGCGTCGTCAACAACGCTGCCAGTGCTGAGTCGTAAGTATAGCTTCGCGGAGCTAATACATCAACCGCGGCTGCAGTCTTCAGTCAAGTGATTTCAATTGAAAATATAAAGAATCACTGCAACCTGCCCTGAAACAAGAAAGAAATATAATCGGCTGCAACCAAGGTGGCTATGCTGCCGCCAGTGGAGCTTTGTCGATATGGCGGGCGAAAGTCGGGATCGAAGGCGAGCTCTAAGAAAGGCCAACTGTCCGATACACTGACCGTTGTCACTCAACACGTCAGTGCATCCTCGGGGAAAGGAAAAAAAAAATAAATCACGGAGAACGAAGAAAGAAAGAGATTTTTTGCGTTTTCCGACCGTCTTTCGCGCGATACATAAACGTACAGATGTGGACAACAAAGTGAAGAAGAGGCCCATCGATCTAGCGTGACGAAAATTCGCTCCCGCCAAGTTGCGACGGCCGCGACAGCGGCGTCCGGATCGTGACGGCTGACGGCAGAGCATAAAACGAACAGCTCCCGACAATGGAAAGAAGACACAGATTCGAGCCACGTTTGTACAGAAAACTTCAAGCACGCGCCGCTCCTAACGCACCCCATTGTTTGAAGGCGCCCCGAATCTCCGACGCGCTGGAGACGCAGGTGCCAGTCGTGAGGCACTGCATGCGGACGTGAGCTTTCCAAGTGCACGTGCGCCGTGAATTCTCGGGGCGCGCGATCGGGAATGTATAGGCGACCGACCGATCGGGAGAGCCACTCGAACAGGGGCCATGCGCAGTACAGAAGACATAGTCAGCAGTCTTTAATACCCCATCGCGCTTTGTCTTCTTCTTGAAGCGTTTGCGCAGTAACACGTGGACAAAGATTGCGCCCGTTGGTGTGACTCAACTTTCTCTCCGCGTGCCTCCGCAAATGTATACTCCAAGATGATTATTCTCCAACTATAAGACGAATTGCAGTTTCGTGGTCTGTCTGTTGAATAACTAACTAACTAACTAACTAACTAACTAACTAACTAACTAACTAACTAACTAACTAACTAACTAACTAACTAACTAACTAACTAACTAACTAACTAACTAACTAACTAACTAACTAACTAACTAACTAACTAACTAAATATCAATTACGTGTGCGGATGACACTATACCCAATGATAGGTATAAGCTACATTTACATTCGTTGCTGCTAATTGCGCGGAGTGGTGTTCCAAAAAAGGCAGCCGAAAATTGCTACTCTACCTCTCCGTCGTCACGCTCATACTGCAAAGCTCGGAGGCATACTAAAGCCCTATTATTGCCTAAACACATACACACGCGCACTCTAATATAGCAAATATTTTGGATGAGTGATTGAAAAAAAAAATCAGTCAACTATACGCATCAGCTTAGGATGGTTTTGTGAGCACGCTTGTATGAAGTCCGCAGCAAACCAGATTGACGTAACACCAGATATCGTCCTCTTTCTTGGCATTGCGGCAAGTTACGGCGAATGATGGGCAATATCCCAAGTTACCGGTTCTCTGATCCCGTGTTTTCTGCTTGAAATAAAATGAGATCGGAAGCTTTTTTGCTTTTGTTATTGACTGATATGTGGGCTTTAACGTCCCAAAGCCACCATATGCTTATAAGAGACGCCGTATAGGGCAGGGCTCCGGAATTTTCTACCAGCCGGTGTTTCTTGCGCGCAAATCTGAGGTACATGGACCTACAGCATTTTCGCCTCCTTCGAAAATGCAGTCGCCGCAGCCGGGACTCGATCCCACGAAGTACCGGTCAGCAGCCGAGTACCTTAGCCAATAGACCTCCGCGGCGGGAATATTTTTTATTCTTCACCATAAGGCAATGCTAAAGGGCAGGAGATTGCGTAATCTGTCATGAAGAGATTGCCCACCGTCTTTCCAGAAGCAGACCAGCGACTTCACTCTGGACTTTGCTTCGCTTCTCGGCTTTGTCTTTTGCTTTGTCTTTTGCTTTGTCTTTTGGCTTTGTCTTTTGCTTCGGCTCCCGTGGCGGCGGGTGTCGTAACATGTTTTACCGCTTGTCAGGCGTCAGCACCCAGCGACGATTCCCGCCGAGACATGCATGTATAGCCTAACGGCTTGTTTTCACTCATCTCAATGGCAGCTGCGCGCTTAGCGGCAAAATAGAGTGTACAAAAAGAATACACGACCGTGTTTTTGCGACTCCGATGGCCGCATATGCGCTACATCTTACCAGCAACATGAAAGATGAATCTCCCACCTGCGATCAGAGAACCCAGAGTCTGAAAATATGTTTGACACAGCTCCACTTTCTTTTTACCCCTCTGACAACTGTCGACCCGCAAAATACGGTTTACTTTAGAATTTTCAATCATCGTTTGAATATATATATATATATATATATATATATATATATATATATATATAATATATATATATATATATATATATATATATATATATATATATATATATATATATATATATATATCGAATGAGGAAGCAAACATTAGGGGGGCGGGTGGGTGGGGGTTTAAGGGACGAGAAAAATGAAACACTATTTCGTTCATCTGAGGTTATTTAACGTTCTTTAACGACTTTCGGGTCAGAAGCCGATCGCCTTAAGCAGCGTACCACGGCGGTGGCCTCTTGATACATATAAGATAAACCAGATGGGATGTACTTTTGACGGACTGAAATATATGGAGCCAACATGTTGTGAAGCCAAGGAAAGCACAGTGGAAATTATTTGATGCTTCATCTCCAGTGTAGAGACGATGTGATAAGGGTTGGCCCTTGATCTGCATGTTTCACTGAAAATGTCGTCGAAACACGATAATCTTGCGTCTGGAGAGAGTGAACGAAATGTTTATTTGGTGTTCTTCGCGAGAAAATCGGTGACTTGTATTCTGGAGGCGCTGCGTTAGAGTGTCTCGATCCGTGCAGCGAAGGCGAACGAGCGCATCGAGGCACGTTAGTGAATTGTATTCTGGAGGCGCTGCGTTAGAGTGTCTCGATCCGTGCAGCGAAGGCGAACGAGCGCATCGAGGCACGTTAGACACGAGCGCCATCTGCCAGTTATCTTCGAAAACGAAGGAAGGTGTTCGCGCCTGTCTCAGAAGCGATGAGGTGTAGCACGCAAAGCGACAGGCAGGTGGCACCACCGTGTCGTCTTAGCAAAGCGTTGGGAACACTTGCCTTTTGGGCATATATCGTTACAGTGTCAGCGCAGCGTGATAAACACTACAGTACTTAGAATTACTTATGTATGCCTTCGCTAGTATAAAGACACACATACCGAATATTGACTTGTTATGGTGCTTCAGATATGCGCAATAATTGCTTTTTAATTGACATTCACACAATTACGAACGCTTACTTTTGAGCAATATTGGTGGGTGCTGTGGATGGGGTTGGCCGTTACGGGTACCGTTGGGAGCCGTTTGAAGTATCGTAACGGCGGACAAACAGACAAATGTACCGACAGAAACACAGAACAGACCAAAACTTTTGCGTCGAAGTACCCCAAGAAAGACTACCGTGTTTAAAATGTGAAACGACAAAAAATTTTCGCCACCGGCGGGAGTCGTACCCACATCCTCCGCAATACGCCTGCGTTACAAGACGCGCGCGATGTGGGTCCTTGCTAGAAAGGGGAAATAATTACCGTAACAGTGCGTTCATTCAATCACGCGGCATCCGTTTTCGTTAGGTACGCTGACTTCGCTTGCAAAACAAAGCGCGCATACGATTTTCTTTTTCATCAACCTTCGCTGATGCGCATAGATGATTGCGAAAGATTCGTCCCACGATATCGCCAGTATAATGTTAAAGTTCGTATATTACTCTCCCTTGCCCTCTTGCCTCGTGGAGCAAAAGTAATGTCAAACCCAGGCCCTTTACCACTCAGCTACAGAGTAACAGATCGGTCACAATGTAGTGCTGATTCTCTGCCTATTTTAGGCCTTATATTACAGTGTGTCTGATTGTTCCAAAATTTCAAAAAAAGTTTTTTTTTTCTACGACGCAGAAGGCAATCTGTAAATGAAAATGTGGCTGATTCTGGCGAAAATTTTAAGTAGCTCGGCAGATAAGGTGCTGAGCCCGATAGAATTGGGTTCGATTCCTTGACACGGGCGTCCACAATCGAATGGGGGAGAAATACCCAAACTCCCGTGTACATAGTTCAAGGCGTGTGAAACAGCTCCTGGAGGTCAAAATTAAGCCGGAGTCCTCTCCCACTTCGGTATGTCTCGGAATCGTATAGGGGTTATGGCATGTATAACCCAAAATTCACACACACACACACCCACACACACACACACACACACCACACACACACCACACACACACACACACACACACACACACACACACACACACACACACACACACACACACATGATGTGTGTGAGTGTGCTTGTGTGTACGCGGAGATTGGCGAGCTTGCACACACCTGAGCAGCCTCTTCAAGGGTCGCTGTTTTCCCCTCCAAAAGCACCAAACGACGCACATTTCATCCCCGATTGGACGGCGTGTCCCGTGTTTGCGTTGCTTTCGCCGATAGCGCCGCAATGACGAAATGCACTCTGAAATTGCGCACGCGCGCCGCAGTATCGGTGGTCGAGTTGGATGTCTTCCAATATGAATGCTGCTCGTTCGATGTCACGCATCTACCACGGGACCCAGTCGTTAGCGGCGCGTCAGACAAGTAGTCACGGCTGCTGTACCGAGCATTCCACACGTGTAAAAGCGTGACCATCAGTTCCGCATAGGGCCCAACCACCACTGCAGCACGCGGCCTTTCAATACCAGTTCTCATTTCTCACCCGGACACCGTACTAAAATCTTACAGAAAAGCGTGTGGCAGGAATACCGGAGTTTAATGCAACATACAGGCTTGAGATGAACAGGGCCAAAGACGGGGAAGGTGAACCCAAGCTCTACCTCATCCCAAACTTAACAAGCGACAGGCGAGAAACTGGTACCGAATGTAGACAAACACCTACCAACTATCACATAAAGTTCGCAAGTTATCACTTGAGAAACGACAAAGGTCTATGGTCCGATTCCACCCGAAAATCGAACACAGCGCACGTAACGTCCAGCAGACGCCGTTTTACCGCTCACGAAGGTCAGACTTATCAAC